>PVHY01005869.1:0-79195 GCA_004024945.1 Uropsilus gracilis | reverse complement strand
CTATATGTGGGTACAAAGGGACACCTGCGCTCGGATGTTTACCGCAGCACAATTTATAATTGCAAGGACATGGAAGCAACCTAAATGCCCCAAAACAGATGACTGGATGAAAAAAATGTGGTACATATACACAATGGAATATTACTCATCAATTAAAAATGACAAATTTGATGAATTTATGGAAACCTGGATGTACCTAAAAGAAATCATTCTAGCAGAAACCAGCCAGATAGAAAGGGACAAAAACCAAATACTCTCACTAATATATGGTCAACCAAATGAAACTGCACAAGGGGAGAATGGGGACCAGCTGGAGCGGGTGGGAAGGGGAGGTGGTGGGTGACCCCCAGGGACGGAAATGATGTGAAATATATATAAATAAAAAAAAACCCTCTCATTTGTTTTAAAGACAATTTAGTTGTTTGTTCCTACTTCTGCTTTTATTGCGTGTAAAAATATAACAACACAACGGCACTTCTATATTATGAAAGGCATTTGCTTAGTGTTGTCAGGACTGTTGATGGGAATCCCCCTTCTATTGTCTCTGCAACTACACTATCAGGGTTCCTTTCTGTTTTTGTTGTTGTTTTTACTGTTCTTTCATATATGTGTGTTCTTCTGTCTCCTTTTATTTTGTATGGATTTTAGTAGATATAGATTTTTCAATTGCTGTTTTTGCCATCATGGAGTATTCAGAGGACTGGTACTCATGAGGAAGGGTAGTAGATGTAAAAGAGAACCATGGTGATACGCATCAACGAATTGTAAACAATTTCTTGAATTTCTTCTGCAGGGAAAGAAGAAATTCAAGGTTCCTTGCCCTACTCTAAAGAAAGGTGGAACTGAGCAGAGAGGATAAGCTAGAGAAGACTGAGAGAAGAAAGAAAGAAAACCTGGAGGAGGTTTATGAAGTAGAGAGACATGTAAGCTGCACTTACTTCTTTGCCTTGAACTTGTAGCAGGGACTTGAAGGTGACACTTGAAAGAGACATGGGTGAGAGACTGTTGGACAATGGCAATCTTTATCTTAACATGTATTGTGATTTTGCTCTTTTCCTTTCAAACTTGATTATCCCCTTCTGCTCCTGTCTTATGGGTCTCCACCTGTAGAGGCTTTAGATGTGGTAAGCTTTTAGATCTCAGTGGCCCTGCTTTTGGACAACCCTGTTTGGCTGGGCACTTACCCATGAGGGGATGGATAACTTTAGGTGTTTAATTTTAAACTATTTTGAATTGTATTATTTTTCTTCTCTTTATCTCACACTGATTGTATCAAAGCTCCTTAAAGGTCTTACTCACTAGAGTATATTTTGTCTTGATGTGACAAGTAGCAGAACCTATTTAAATCAGGCAGGTTTGGGGATCTTGGTATACCCTTTATCCTGCCCTATAGCACTATCATTAGACTCTTGCTCTACCCTAAATTTCACCAGCACTTCTCAATCTCTCCCCTTAAATGGACAGGAGGGTTGATGGGCATTTCCTTTTTCCTAGGTAGGTCTATCTTTGCTAATATCCCAATAGGTTAGGCTCTGATGAAGTAGTCCTAGAGCAGGTCTTGTTTTGGAGAAAAGTGTGTTCAGGTATATATTTTAAATAGTTCCTTTTCCTCTTCTTCTACTGGAAATACAAAGAAAATTTTCACTTTCATTAACCATGAGAACCTGATAGCACTAACACAGGGGTGAGGCCCTGTTCCTCTGAAGATTTTAACTTTCAGATGTGTCATTCTGAGTATCCAGCAGTTCATCAGTTCCAGTTCAGATTTTCCTATCCTATTTGGTGTCAATTTGAAGAAATATTGAATTCAGAGAGCAGGGTCTCTGGGTTACCCCTGAGAAGAACTTAACCAGAGCTCCCTTTTAGTAGCAAATGGTGAGTTTCCCCAGGAGGCAGAAAAGTTTTACTTATAGTCAAAATGATAGGTTTATTATTTTAAAAGGAAAGAAAAAGATACTTGCACAGACACAAGCATTCAGAAAGAGTTCCACTAAGGGGGACAGATTGATTAAAAGACACACCTGCACAGTCACAGGTAAGGAGGAGGGCTGCCTCTTGCCAGGACAGAGGTTGCACTGATACAGTATTCTTTTAGGAGGGGTTCATCCTCCTGTGGAATTGTTAACTGTTGTTGGATAAATGACTCGTAGTGTGTGAATAGGTAGATGTATAAGCATAGGTGGTGATTCTCTACAATCCCCCCCCATCTCTGTCTCTCCACCTCTGGTCTGTACCTCCAGATACTTTCTTCAGCAGTATAATATCTGCTACAGCAGTTGGGACCAACGAATTTTCCATTTCTATAGTTGGTCTAACAACTATGTTTATTATTTCTACTCAGTTTATGATCTTGTGATTTTCTGCTTTTAGCCTCCATCACTATCATGGATTCCAATAGAGGTTTCTTATCATGAGTTTTCTCTGATAAGTCATGATGTTCTGTATCTATTTCTCTGTCCAATTTTCAGGTTAAAAGTTTACCCTTGATCTCACTTTTCTAAAACCTTTAAGAAAGAATTTTTTAGTGTGCATCATTTTACTTATTAGGACAATATAACAACTTTTATGTTTCTAACTTTTTTTTTTAGACTAGGTCTCGCTATTTTTGCCCATGGAACTGCAGGCTCATGTTGCCTGGGGTACCATGAACTCAAGTGATCCCCAGCCTAAGCTTCC
This sequence comes from Uropsilus gracilis, assembly GCA_004024945.1. Taxonomy (NCBI): domain Eukaryota; kingdom Metazoa; phylum Chordata; class Mammalia; order Eulipotyphla; family Talpidae; genus Uropsilus; species Uropsilus gracilis. Next base: position 76,519 of record PVHY01005869.1, on the reverse strand, counting down.
CAGGTATCTGGGATTACAGGCACATTCCACCACACCCAGCTGTTTTTTGGGACTAGGTCTCACTGTGTTGCCCCAAGTGGGACTCAAACTGTAATCCCTAGCCCCAGCAGCCACTGTGCCCGGCTTATGTTTCTAACATACTGAACTATAAGCCAGAAGTCCTATGTGTTAATTTAAGGGATAAAAATTTAAAAAAGATATCAGTCACATACATAGTACAGATTTCTGCCTCATTGAAATGATCGTGAAAAGCATGATTAACTAAGCTTCAGACCAGGGTTATAAACTTGCCATGATAGACCCAAGCTTGTCTATATATCCTTTTCCATTTAGGCATTTGCTGTTCAAGAACTCAGGCTTTTTGTTCACTCTCAAGTAAACCAGTGGTTCCCAAAAGTCAGTGCTTCAGAATTATTTTGAAAAAAATATGAATTCCCAGAATTTCTGACTTTGGAGATCTGAATGAGGACTTGAGGATTTGTTTTATTTTTTTTTGTTTGACTATTTTATGTTTCTCAACTATTTTGACATGCAACAAGGTTTGGAAAGAACTAGTCTAGACCTCTTAATCAGAAATCTAAGATTCCAACTCCAAGTATCATGTGCATTCCTTCAGTGTGGTCTGCAGGTGGTGCTGCTGCAATGCGCCAACATAACACAGACCAGGAACGAAAGGGTTTACAAAGAAAATTGATAAAAATTTAGGACCTTTGATAGAACAAGAGTAAGCAATCTCATTGTTTAGTTCACAGAACAATAGATGTATTACTAATATAATAGCTTATATTATCATCGAATGAATCTGAAATTTTTCTCCCATTTAAGGCAAATGAAGGTATCTGTAGGTCCCGGTTCACAAATACCTGGGCTCCTCCCATAACACCATTACTCTCAACCACAGGACACATGTTATCACCTGAAATTTCCTGTAAACTTTTACAAAAAGAGTTAGTGCCCAAGTGGCAGAATTTTAATATATAATAAGCCTCTGTCATAGGTTTTATGTGCGGGGATCTTGAGCCTATTCTTCTCAATCAGAGTATGAGTACTTTTGCTTTTGAACAATGGGTGTCCTGACTCTAAGACACACACACACACACACACACACACACAAAGATAGTTGAAGTTCTAATAGAGGTCTAGAATTTCCATCTCCTGTTCTGGAAACACCTCTCATTAGGAGGCAATTTACTTGGCAAAGTAGGTTAAATGGCCACAAGCCTAACCCAAAGATTGTACTAACAGCACTTACAGTGGAGGTTCAGGGTCTTCTCAATTGCTAAATGGAAGTGATAGATTTGTAGATGGCAAGGTAAGTATGTCCAAGATCATACAGGTATGTGAACAAAGAATGGTGGTTTATATTATGTATTTTTGAGCTTAACTAGGATAGCCATTGCAATCAAAGGCCTGTCAATAAAACAAATATTTTAACTTGTTACAACAAATAAGCCTTAGGTGGCTGAACAGGGCCTGCTGTAGCTGGAGCCTGGATCAGTCACTTCTGACTAAAAGCAGTCTACTCTATTTACTGGGCTATATAAATGGCATAATTTTCTATGTGTGCCATGCATAGAAAGGTTGGGGAGTTCTGTAGTAAATTTTGCCAGGACTAGGGCCATCTGGGCCAGATCTATAGCTAGATCAATGGCACCCAATACCCCAGTACCTCCAAAAACTACTAAGATGTTTGTTTTTATTTGGATACTACCACTCTCTATAATTTTTGTGATAGGCAAGGCATTTCCTGACTTAATGTGTGAAGCTCAGATTAATGAGGGTTGGGCCTGCTCCTGCCCCATTTTCTTATCATGAGCAGCAGTTGTGTGTTTTCCAGTTATGGGTTCAGGCTATGCAGCACAGCACTCTTTTGTGACCTGCTGGCTAAATTACTATGAATTTGAAAATCTTTCAAATCCATATTCTCAACCACTGGCTCTCCTTCTTCTGCCTCAGGTATGATTTACATTAAAACCTGACATCAGTGGTATTGTACATAAATGAAGGCCATTTATACCTTTGCCTAAAGCAAAGGAGGTAGTGTCAGAGGCCCTTAGGTGTGCATATACTTCGTGAACTGAAGGGATATTAGCAAATAGGCCAATGTTTGCTGCAGTAGAAAAGCAAAGCAAGATGAGGAAAGAGTGGAAACAGTGTCTGTCCATCAAGAAAGACCTCTATGACAAGACAGTATCTGAGCAGACATCTGGAGGGATGCATGTCAGACAGAAGCAAAAAAACAGAAGCAAGGCCTTGTGGTGTGAGTGTGTTTGGCTTATTTTGATATTGGGAGAGAAAGAGGCAGGCTTTTCTTTTTACTGAAAATCCTTTCCCCAGCTTTTTCTAAACCATACTCAAGCCTTAACCTTTTGCAAGCTGCTGGGCAAAAGCCTTTACTAACACTAAGCTTCCACACACCAGTCACCTTTGTTATTCAAATATCTGCCACCTCTCTGCTGCTTTTCCTGGTGCTCTCCCAGACCAGAGGGAAAAAATAACCTTGAAGCCTGCCTATAAGGATTCACTGTCACCTGCAGCTCTTACTATAATTTCCAAGGCAGAACTTCCAAAGCCAGAGAAAACTGTTAAATGAACAAACTATTTATTACTAAACAAAGTGAATACCTATATATGTACTACAAGATAAACATGAAAAAACCTAGTTACGCCACCATTGTCCACCTCTCTGTCCTATAGTCTTCAATCACCTCACTCACCACATGTTCCAAATGCAGTATATCCTTCTTTTCTTGGTGTGTTCCAATGTTCTTCAAGCATGTAGTCAAAGGTGTGATTTTTTTCCTTTTTTTCTCCTTTGACATTCTCTCAACTTTAGGCAGTAGAAAAATTCCAAGATACCAGAACCAACAAAGTCCATTTACTCAGGCCTTTTTCACGGCTGCTCCAAAAACATCTGAATCAACTGAAGACAAATCTCCAGACTCCTTAGACTTCTCCACCATACACACTCAGGTTATGCATGTTGAGGTCATGAGTTCAACAGGCCACCTGGCTGCTCACATCCTCCTCCCCTAGAATGGCTAATCCTTTCTCTTTGTTCTAAATTATATATCCTCATTCCCTTCTTTTCTCCCTGCCAAAGTCAGTACACAAGAGGGAGTACTGTCAAATAAAAATATTCATTGATCCAGATGGATATTTGTGGTGATCACATCAATAAAATATATTTTTTAAAAAGGTAAAAGTTTTTCTTTAGTTTAGGATGCTGGTAAAAAGGATTTTTCAGCAAAAGTAAAAAGGATTTTTTTAGTAAAAGCCTGGTCCCCCTTCCCCCATAAAAAAACAACTCCAGGGAACCCTGAGTTTCACTAATTCTCAAATTCAGGGTACAGCAGAAGAGGATTTTTTCTTTTTTCTTTTGTTTTGCTTTTTACTAACATAAATTAAATTATAATGCCCCACACCCCCCCTAACACCTGCAGTATTTTCCCATCAAGCTCAGTAAACTTCAGTATCCCTGCTTGGTGACTTCTTTTCCTTTTCATCTTCTCCCTACCTGCCTTGGCTTCAGCTACTTTAAGTCACTTTCCTAACTGCCCATCTTCTCTACTCATCTGGTTCAATCTTCCCTCAAGATCTTTGCATTTGTTCCTTGTGCTGAAAACTCCCTAAGCTCTTTAGTGGCTTGTTCCTGGTCATGATTAAGATCTCAGTCCAAATATCACCTTCTCAGAGACGCTTCCTCTGAACACTCATTATATAGTAGGCCCTAAATCCCCCCTTCCAACAGCAGCCAACTTTCTTCCTTGTAAGAACTTATTTCTTTGTAATGATCTTGACTATTCTCTTATTATGTTCATCAGTAGAGTATGTGCCCCATAAGCATAAGGATTTCATTTTATTCAGTGCTGTAGCCCCAAGAAGAAATATAATCAGTGTTTAATAAATGCTTGCTAAACAGATGAATAAAAGCCTACAGTATTCTACTACTGTGCAGACAGATTAGATGTTTTTGAATGTAAGGGAGGCTAAAATAAAAGAGAAACAAATGAAAACATTTAGCAGAGCTTCATAATAAAACATGTGTCATGGAAAGAGCAGCAAGATTGCATCAACACAAAATCCACAGCCAGTATATTTTATTGTGAGAGTAAAACTGAGTAACAAAACAAGCAAAAAGGCGTGCTTAACTAAACTTACAGAGGTGGAGCATATGGCTCTTTAAAGCCAGCCATGCACCAGGTTTTAGGTTCTTCCCAGCCCACGCAAGCAGTAGCAAGATCCTATAAACCTGAAGAGGAGGTAAAAATAGACTTACTTATTAAAAGAAAAAGTAGACAATAGTCACTGATGAGTACAAGGAACCCCTTGGTAATCTTACCAACCAGTCCAGTCTCTAGTCTAAAAGGCTACATGTGGCCTTCAGCCATGTGCTCCCTCAAAATCGCAGCTGCCCCACCTTCAAACCAAATGAAGAAGCTAAGATGGTGCCGTTGATCCTTCTTCAAAAGCAGGAGATTCAAATCCAAAGAAGAAAACCAGGATGGCATCATCCAAAAGGCATTCTCCAAAAGGCACAGCTCTGGTATTCTTTCAGCTCCAACTTTAAAGTGGCCCAGAAACCAGCAAGACTCACTTGATAAAATAGGAACAACCATTTCAGACATCTCATGATGAAAACAGCAACACAGCAAGCCTCTTCAGGTCTCCAGACAGTTTCCAAGCTTTGCAGTTTCAAAGTTAAACCAAGTTCTCAACTTCCAAATCATCTGGAAATTTCCAAATCTGCTTGCACCAGTCACTAGTTTCTCCAACATGCTTCCCCTGGCTCCTCAGCCCAGGCCCAGGCTAGGGCCTGCACCCTACTTCCTCTTGCACCTTACAGCTGGCCACTCCTGCTACTCTTCTGCTCTCTATTCTACCCTTGTCTCTACTCTCCACGTGTTTTGTCTTTATCTCCTCCCTAAACTCCACAACCTCCTCTCCTCTCCCGAGAAGGCTTAACTTCCCTTCTCCAAGTCTGCACCCACCAATGAACAATAGCTGCTATTCTAATGCAGCACCACCAGTGGTGGGGGTCACAACCCCCAATTTCACCACAGCTCCCCTGATCAAGAGGATAAAAATTTCCTGCTAGGATCAAGAACAATACATGGATGTCCACTCTTGCCATTTCTATTCAACATTGCACAGGGATTTCTAGAACAATTTGGCAAGAGAACAGGATTAAATACAGGCAGATTGGAAAGGAAGAAGTGAAACTACCTCTATTTGCAGATTACATGATTTTGTACGTAGAATATCCTATCAGAACAAATAAACAAGGTTGCAGGGAACATCCATGGCTGTCCCAGTTGGTAGATGAGGTTTTCTATCCTTTTCCAGAGACCACTGAAAAGCGGTAACTCTTCCTCTGGTACCATTTCCATGGAATGAAACACTCCAGACACACAAAGAGTCTTTCAATCTTTTTGCCAGTCCCTCCCCCACCCCATACTCATCTCCCTTTTGTGGAAAGGTTAAAGGCTAATATTCTCATATCCTGAGTGCCCTGTTAGCTGTGTCAGCCAAGCCAATCTGCAGTCAGATGCAATTATGTCTCAGGATAAGGAATCAAGGCTCTGTTATATGGCCTTTCTTAAGAGTTTTGTATTATTTTTCCCTCTCTCCCTCCCTCTCTCTGGTTTTGTTTTTCTCTTGGTTTCCTAGCAAATTTCCTTTTGAGAAATTTCAATATTGTCTCATATGAACCAAAGGAAATAGAATTTGTCTACATGTCAGCTGCTGCAAGGCTAGCTTGAGAGGTCAGAAGCCGCTTGAGGCTAGGTGTGGGGGTGGCTGTAGCCAGCACAGCTGGAGAAGTAGGGAAGGGTTGGAGTTGTGCAGATTGTTTCTTTTTTCTGGATGATGTCTTAAGATACTGGAATGATAGGCTTTTGGCTAAGGATAGAATGCATCTCACTAGGGAAGAATGTGGTTGCTTGGAGACTTGCCGATCTGATCAAAATCAGGGCGGAGGGATGCAAAACATGCCCTACCAGACTGTATCCTACAGACAACAGCAGGCATGTAAACAACTAAGTAATAATAGTGAGAGACTCCCAGTGATTTGCAGAGAAAATGATCAAGATGTCAATTAAGAATGGCACATTCAGTCTTAAATGTCAATATGCCAATGTGAAGAATAAGAACAGAAAAGCCAAACAAATTGGGTTTTTAACACAAATGAAAATAATCAAAGCTACAACTAAGGCAAAGGAAAGAGAGTGACAACTGAAATAGACTTGTGGGCACTTCTAAATACACCAATCTTGTACATGAATTTCTGGAGGAAGGTGTTGTTACACTGACTTAGTGGCATCCTGTGAGTCAGCTTAAGAATAGAGAAGCAAAGGAGTACTAGGGGAAAGAATATCAACTCAAAGAATAGCAGAAATTCATCATTTGCATTATTTCTTGGGTGTCCTCCACCCTTGCTAGGCAGTGGACAAGTTAGATGAAATCCTTGTTCTCGTGGAGCTAATACTGAGAGTAGATGGATAATAACCATGAGACCAAGCAAATGTTAACTTGAAGATAACTTCAGATAGTGGAAAGGTAACATAAAATAAAACTGATTATGAGTTAGGAACTATTATAGTATGATAGGGATCATCTTGGGAAGCCCATTTATAGAGCTGACTTTTGAACTGAGATAAGAACAGAGGAGGATAAACCATGCAAACATCTGAGAGTGAGCAAAGCATTCAAGAAGGGGCAACAGTAAAGGTTAAGGTCTTGTCACATAAACAAGCCTGACCTGTTAGAGAAAATGGAAGAAGGTTTGTTTGTTACTTTAGTTATGTCAGACACAGACCATGAGACAAGGATTTGAATGCAGGGAGTTTATTGAAAGAAGTCAGTAATACTAATAGGTTAGTGAGAAAATAACCCAAAGAAAGAAAATGATCTGGTACAATATATTAATAAGACACCTCTGCGGTGGGCAACACTCCTAATACCCCATGGAAGCTCTTGGAATAGGACAAAATATGTCTCAAAATTACCCCATTCAAGGAGTAAGAGAGTTGAAATAAGAATGTTCCAGTCTCTGGAGTCATTGGTTTGAAATTGGGGTACAAAAGGGGCAGATCAACCAACAAGTCACAGGAAAAAAGCAGCAATTTTTAAATGCTGCTTCTGCTACCCAGTTTCCCTTAGCTTCGTACCACCCGCACAGCACTTGCCAGTCAAATGCAATTTAACAACAGGGTTTTATTTACAAGGAGAATTAACAGGGAAAACAAAAAGTCCTTAAAGCCACAAGTGGCCAGTTACCTTACCCAGTCACCATTGTTAGTCCCAAAGGTTAGTCCCAAAGGTCCCCAAAACACATGTCCCAAAGGGCCCAAAGGTCCCCAAAACACATGTCCATGATGGTGCCCCTTTGTCCCTCCAAACCCGAGGCAGGCACCCTGCAAAGTTCAGTCTTTCTCCAGCATCTTCTCTTTGCTTCTTGTCTCTCCAGTGTTCTAAGCTGCTCCGCTTCTCTAAGGCTCTTCAAACGTTTTCAACAAATGCTGATGCACAAATCAGCTTTCCAAATCCCTGACTATCTCCAGGTACCAGCTTTCCATGCCACCTTGCTGTGATGCCACACTCTTCACACCGGCCACTCTTCTGCCACACACCATAGCTCCTTGCCACCACCAGGTCACTCTTCCAGGGGGCTTCTGCCCAGCTTGGTTACTAGGGCTACTGGCCCATCATTCTCATGTCTCTCCTCTTTCCAAAAGTCTCTCTCTCTCTGTCTCTGTTCCTTTCCTTTTATCTCTCTTTTTTTCCTCCTGAGAACCAGAGTCTCCAACCAATTTCCCCTCACTCACCCTCTTGGTGTTTCATTTTCTCTTCCCCACCTGGGATTTGCAACTAAGTAAAAGAAGGGAGTACCCTTATCCTGTTTAGGCCATCTTTTACCTTTATGTTTTTCAGGCACAACTAATGTCAATGCCTAAATTTTATGAACAAATACACTTGCCTATGTTGGGACAAAAACACGACCCATGTTGGGGTCACTGCTTCAGGTTGATAGCTGTTCTCCATGAGCAGAGTGATCTTCCAAGCCTCCAGAAAAAGCTGCCAGGCACAAAAATGCAGACGCTGATGACTGCAAAGAGAGAATGCACTGAGGTTATGACTTTAAGGGATGCAAGATGGAATTCATCATGACTGCTCTAGCTAGGAAGCCTGGGAAAGAGTCAAAGTGGGGGGCTGCATGGAGAGGTCAGGTGGCCCCACGTTGGCCCCAGGTAGGAGTGGAGACAGAACAAGAGAGCTGAATGCTGAAGCAGCAGCTACAGGTCTTGGTGGTTGGGAGCCCAGAAAAGCTGAAAAGTTACTTGGAAAAAGTTTCTTTTGCTTGGAAGCTGGAAAGATGATATGTATTTGCTGGAAAAGTTTGAAAAGCTCAGAAAAGGTTTGGAAACTTGGAGAAGATAGATGCTGGGGAAAGCAGGAGATGTGCATAAACTGATTTTGCATATCTATTTGATGGGAAAGTTCAGAAAAGCTCAAGAACAAGAAAGCTCAGAAAACTGAGGATGCTGGAGCTGAAGGTGTCACCATTTTCTCAGATGCATGTGGCTATAGCATGCCGTGTATAACTTTGGATTGGGAGACTTAGACTAAACTATGTGGTGAGAAACCCGGGATCTTCCTCAGGGACTCTTTGCTTGTTTACCCTTTTGTAAATAAATCCTATTTAACTTGCATACACCTGGTTTGTTTTAAAACTGTGCATGGGCAAGGAAGAGTCTGGGGACAAAAAGTGGAAATTTAAAAGTGTAGCTTTTTTTTCTTCTGGCTGCTGGCTGGAGGCTTTTGCCCTTTACCTGATAACAATTGCTGCACTATTGACAAGAGCCAGAATATGGTAACAACCTGCTATAGTCTGAAAGTGTTAAATAGTTTGGAAGTGTTACAAAATTATTGCTCAAAGCTTAAAAGCCAGGCATACAAAAAAAAAAATAACATTCTGAAACCATCAAAAGGAAACAAGCAGACTCAGAGAGTTAAGGCCAGAACCATGTAACTGCCCCCAGAGCAGGTGGCTATCTGGTCTCTGTCCCAAGATTTTGTGAAAAAAATTCTTTGCCACATGAGAGGAAGAGAATAAAAACCCCATTTTTCTTTGGGTCTTGGTCTTTCCGCTGCATTGCTGTTGGGTTGGACCCAGGTGGGTCTGAAAATAAAAAGGCTTTTTGCTCTTGCATCTCCTCTTGTGTTCTGCATGAAGCTGCTCGGATTCTGAACTGTAACAAACCCAAGTATCCTAAAACATACAAATGAATAAAAAAGTTGTGGTATATTTACAGAATGGAATATTATTCAGCAATCCAAATAGAAAAGCTTTAAGTCATTCATGGCAATATGGATGGAGTTAAAAGGAATCATGCTAGCAGAAATAAGCCAGAAAGCATAAGAGAAATACTGGATGATCTCACTTATATGTGGCATATAGGAAAGACAAACAAAAGGACAAGAAAAAGTTAAAAGTAACAAACTTATGGCAGAACTAAAGCATACAGCAAGGGAGGGGTAAAATCAAAGGAGGAATGAGCACAAGAGATCAGGACCATGGTTCATGGGTTATATGTTGGCAGGAGAACTTTGGGGTATACAACAATGCAAGAAAAAATATTTATAATCAATATTTGTTTTTAAAATCTCCTTTTCCCCTGCATGTGGAATAGCATCATCCTTTGCATTAGGTCTGCTGTGCTATATATAAGGGAGAGGTGGTTGCCCCTCAGAGAGACACTCAGCCTTGAGATCTCCCTGGTGCTTTCTGTTACTTTATCGCTTCAATAAATCTCAGCTTTAAAATCAACTACCATGATGGTTAGAGTCCTTATTTCAAACTTGAGCGAGAAACTCAAGAACCCGCTACCACTGGCTGTTAACAGGGATAACCTGGAAAAACAAGTGATAATGGGCTTTTAAATATAGGTTACAGTGAGATGAAAATCAGTTAAGGAACTAAGTATATAATTTGGAAAGGACTAGATAGGATGCTGATGTTAGAGGTGAGGGAAAATGGGACTACAACTCACTGAGGTGGGGAAAACTGAGGAGTAACTGGTTTGAGGACAAAATCAAAAGTTCTATTTTGAACACTAAATTTCAGATGCCTATTAGACATCCAAGGAAAAATGTGAAACAATATATGCAATGTCTCTAAAATATGAGTGGGGAGTTCAGGGGTGATGTCAGGGGAGAAGATAAGGAGTTATTTGGGAGTTATCAGAATATAGAGAGGGGATACAATTTCCATTTCTGCCACTTTTGTGTGTACGATATCCTATAATTAACTTTCTCCTACAAAACACCTAGAAATACTGCATAAAAGATAGCAAATAACTCTTTAAATACATTATTGAGCTCAAAAAAGAAGTGCTTGAAATCCCCAAGAGCCAAAACAAAGAACAAAGCTTAAAGAAGAGTCTTGAACCACACTGTTTTATGAATACCCCTGGAAGCAAGAGTGGATTACTAATGAAGTAGGGATTGAAGAGTTCTGAATTTTCTTATTTCAAACCTTCTTTGGGGTGATTAGAAGGGAGATACACCACCAAGCATGTTTATAATAAAAAAAAATGCCTTATGCAATTTTATCATTTATTTTTAATATCATTTATATTATTTTTATTTTTGGGTTTATTTTTAATATCACCTATATTTTAAACTATTATGCAATGAACACAATTAAAAGTAAAACATCAACAAATGAAATCATCATGACAAATAATGTAATGGTAAAATATACCCTTTGTGATCGTCTCCTTGCCCATTTTCTCATTGGATCGCTTGTTTTTGTTTGTGTTTACTGTGGTATATTAAGAGTTTTTAATGCATTCTAGATACCAGTCTTTCATTAGATATATAATTTGAAAGATTTTCTCCAAGTCTATAGCTTTTCCTTTGACCATCTTAAGATCTGCTGCTGAGCAAAGTTCTTCATTTTGATGAGGCCTATTTTAATACATTCCTTCTGTGGTGCCAGTCTAGGACCTCTTTGCTTTGCCTTAGTGTTAAAACGTTTTTCTCCTTTACTAACAATTTTGCAGATTTACGATTTCACTTAAGAAGTTCCCCCGTGGGGGAATGGGGTGGGGGAATCCCCACCCGCCAGTAAGTGGCCAAGGCCACTTACAAGCCGGCCTGGGCGGCACCGTGAAGCCCTCAGCCCCCGGAAGCCTGGGCACATGGACGGGCGAGCGGTCCTCGGGTAGGCCCGCCCCCGCGCTGGGACCTTCCAGTGCGTGGGCAAGCGGGGGGTGGGGGGAATGGGGAGTGGGAGGGCCCCTCCATCTCTCTCTTCTTACTCCAGCTTAACTTTAGAGCAACCAGAATAGGTGCAACAGCAACCCCAACATAGAATGGGTGAGGGGCCAGGCAAAAGTCCAGCCCACAGACCGGAGCTGGACACTGCAGATGGACAACCAAGTGAACCAGTACAAGTAAGACCAGAAAAACAACCATAGAGACATGATGTCACCATGTGCACCTCTACACTGTCTGGGCCAAAATCCGGGACTTTAATTTGGAGATATATTCAAGGAGAGCAACACACCCTCCCTTCATCAAAGGAGAGGAGAGGATGACCAAAGAGGGGATAATGGGCCCCACACCAAAACTGCAAAAGGAAGCAGAGGAGATAACCTTCAAAGGCCACTTGCAGAAGCCTGAACTCATGGGCCAGGCACGGTGGCTCGTGCCTGTAAGCTTCAGCCTATGAAGCGGCTGGGGCTAGGGATCGTGGTTCAAGTCCCGCCTGGGGCCTGTAGCGAGACCTAGTTCAAAACAATAGCTGGGCGTGGTGGTGTGCGCCTGTAATCCCGGCTACCTGGGAAGCTGAGGCTGGGAATTGCTTGAGTCTGTGGTACCCTGCGGTTCCACAGGCAAAAATAGTGAGACGTAGTCTCAAAGCCTGAACTCAGAGAAATTTCTTGACCAGCACTGGCAGGAGGCAAGACCCCAAAAGCCCGACACCAGAGCCATAAGGAAAAACAGCAAAGCAATGGAGATGGGATTGGATTGGAGAGGATGGACTGCAGCAAGAAAACATGGACAGATCACAAACGAATATAACCTGGCCACCCAACGCAAACTTAAGACTGAAAATCTAACAGCAAGGTGCTCCTGGACCCAACAGCGCAGTCCCTCACCCAGAGAAAAGACACTAACATAGGAAAGAGACTAATGGACTCAGCACAGCTGATAAACAACAAAGAGTGGGGTGTGAGAGAAAGGAGGGAGCACCGGAGGGATGAGGGAGGGGGAAAATATATAACAGAGAGGTTGTAATCCAAAGAACAAAATAAAATTGTTTATATTTTAAAAAAGAAAAAAGACTGAGTACAAAAAAATAAAGATTTAAGTATGTGATTAATTCTGAATTGATCTTTATAATACTTGTGAAGTTTAGCACAAGATTTCTTACTTTTACCTAATTTTGCCTGATAATTTTTGTTCAATTATTCCATCACCGTTTGTTGAAAAGACCCTGTTTTCCAGTGAATTGACTTTATACTTCTGTGAAAATCAGGTGGCTGTACTGGCATAAACCCATTTATTTTGCTGTTTGTGTGTTATTTCAATGATCTATGTGTCTACTTTGTGGACAGTATCACACTGCCTTGATTACTCTACCTGAATAATAAGGCTTAATATTGGATAGAACAATTCTTCCCACTTTCTTCTTACTTTTTGAGATTGTTTTAACATTTTCATGGTAAATATTAGAATAAGTTTCTCTCTATAGAAAGTCTTATTGGCATTTTCATGAAAAATATATTAAATCTACATATCAATTTGAGGAAAACTGACACGTTATATGTCTCAATTTATTTAGGTCTCCTTTGACTTCTTTCATTGGCATTTTGTTGTTCTAAGTATATAGATACTACATATTTTTTATAATTTATTCATATGTAAATTTCACATCTCTGTGATCTCTGGGGTTAACCCCCCTCCCTGACCATTCCCACCCTGTCCCATTCCTCCCAGCCCCAGGTTGTATACTTCAATTTGGTTGTTGGCTTGTTTTGTCTTTTCTTCATGGATTTTTGTTTATCTTTCCCATGTCCCATATAGTAGTGAAACCATTTGGTTTCTGTTTTTTTCTTTTTGATTTGTTTCTGCAATATGAATTCTTCTAAGTCCATGCATATTATCAAAAATCGTCCAATTTGTCATTTTTAATTGATGAGTAATATTCCATTGTGTATATATACCACATCATTTTCATCCACTCATCTGTTTTTGGATATTTCGGTTGCTTCCATGTCCTTGCAATTATAAATAGTGCTGCAGTAAACATCCGAGTACAGGTGTCCCTTTGTACCCACATTGAAATTTCCTTTGGGTAAATTCCCAGGAGAGCAATTTCTGGGTCAAATGGTAGTTCCATTTTCATTAATTTGAGGACCCTCCATACAGCTTTCCATAGAGGTTGAACCAGTTTACATTCCCACCAGCAGTATAAGAGTGTCCCCTTCTCTCCACATTCTCGCCAGCACTTGTTGTTGCCCATTTTATGGATATGGGCCATTCATCCCGGTGTAAGGTGGTATCTAATTGTGGTTTTGATTTGCATTTCCCTTATTGCTAGTGATGTTGAGCAATTCTTCATGTGCCTGTTGGCAATTTGTATTTCCTCTTTGGAGAAGTTTCTTTTTAGTTCACCCATTTTATGATTGGGCTTCTTGTTTTGCTTTTGTTTAATTGTGTGAGTTCCTTGTGGATCTTCATTATTAAACCCTTATCACGCTTGTGGAGGCCATTCAGTTGGGCTTCTTTTATTTATTTCTGTTGTCTCTTTTGCTGTACAGAATCTTTTTAGTTTGATGTAGTCCCATCTGTTTATGTTTTCCTTCAATTTTTTGACATCAGTAGATTTTTCCAGAAAGGGGTTTCCAAATTGTAGTTCCTGGAGGGTTTTTCCCAAGTTATTTTCTATGTATGTTATGGCTTCAGGTCTGACATTTAAATCTTTCATCCATTTTGAGTTGGTTTTTGTACATGGTTTGAGGATGTTGTCTTGGTTCATTTTTTTGCAGGTCTTAGTCCAATTTTCCCAGCACTATTTATTGAAGAGGCTATCTTTGTTCCAATGTAAGTTTTTCCCCCCATTGTCAAAGATTAGTTGACTGTATATATGTGGCTTTATTTCCAGTCTCTCAATTCTGTAACATTGGTCTGATTGTCTGTTGTTGTACCAGTACCACACTATTTTAATTATTATGGCTTTGTAATGTAACTTGAGGTCTGGGATAGTTGGCCCTCCATTCTCTCTTTTTTTGGCCAGAAGGCTTTTTTAAAATCAAGATTTTTTTGTTATTCCATATGAACTTTTGTAATTGTTTTTCTACCTCTTTAAAGAATGTCATTGGTATTTTCATAGGAATTGCATTGAATCTGTAGATTGCTTTTGGCAGGATGGCCATTTTGATGATGTTAATTCTTCCAATCCATGAGCAGGGAATATCTTTCCATTTCCTTATGTCTCCTTCTATCTCTTTTTGCAGCTTTTTAAAGTTTTCTTTGTATAGATCTTTCACATGCTTTGTTAGGTTTATTCCCAGGTATTTAATTGTTTTTGGTATAAATGGGATTACTTTTTAAATTTCTTCTTGTTTTTTGTGGATAGGAAAGCTAATGATTTCTCTGTGTTGATTTTGTATCTGGCTACCTTACTGAACTGGTTTATTATTTAAAGTAGTTTTTGCATTGATTTTTGGGGGTTTTCTATATAGAGAATCATGTCATCTGCATGTAATGATTGCTTCCTATCTTTTCCTATTTATATCCCTTTTACTTCTTTCTCTTGCCTTATTGCTCTAGCTAAGACTTCCCATACAATGTTAAAAAGTAGTGGGGAGAGTGGATATCCTTGCCTTGTTCCAGATCTTAATTGGAATGATTTTAGTTTTTCTCCATTTAGGATGATGTTTGCCACAGTCTTGTCATAGATTGCTTTTATTATGTTGAGGTATGTTCCCTTAATCCCTATTTTTGCAAGGACTTTTATCATGAACAGATGCTGGACTTTGTCGAATCCTTTCTCTGCATCTATTGATATGATCATGTGGTTTTTGTTTTTCTCTTTGTTGATGTGGTGTATAATATTAATTGATTTCCAGATGTTGAACCATCCTTGTACCCCTGGGATAAATCCCACTTGATCATGTTGAATAATGCTTTTTATGCATCCTTGGATTCTATTTGCCAGGATTTTGTTTAAAATTTTTGCATCCGAGTTCATTAGGGAAATTGGTCTATAGTTTTCTTTCTTGGTGCTGTCCTTATTTGATTTTGGTATGAGTGTGATGTTTGCTTCATAGAATGTGTTTGGTAGTTTTCCTTCTTTCTCAATTTTTGGGAAAAGCTTTAGTAGTACAGTCGTTATTTCATCTTTGAATGTTTGGTAGAATTCATTACTAAAGCCATCTGGTCCTTGGCTCTTGTTTTTAGGTAGAGTTTTAATGATGGGTTCTATTTCACTGTTTGTAATTGGGTTGTTTAAGTTCTCTATATCTTCTTTGCTCAATTTTGGGTAGTGTGTCTTTCTAAGAATCTGTCCATCTCATCCACGTTGTTGTATTTATTTCCATATAGTTGTTCAAAGTAATCTCTTATTATTCTTTGGATTTCTTTTGTATCTGTTGTAATTTCTCCTCTCTCATTTGTGATCCTGTTTATTTGAATTTTCCCTCTTATTTCCTTTGTCAGCTTTGCAAGGGGTTTATCAATTTTATTTATTTTTCCAAAGAACTAGCTTTTGTTTTTGTTGATCTTCTGGATAGTCTTTTTGGTTTCTAGGTTATTTATTTCTTCTTTTATTTTTATTATTTCTTATCTTCTAAGTTTTGGATTTTTTTGTTGCTCTTTTTCTAATTTTTTGATTTGGGAGATAAGGTTATTTCCTTGGTTATTTTCTTGCTTTTTGATATGGGCCTGTATTGCTATGAACCTTCCTCTTAGGTATGCTTTTGCTGCATCCCAGACATTTTGGAATGCTGTGTCTTCTTTGTCATTTGTTTTGAAGTAGGCTTTAATTTCTTCTTTAATTTCTTTAATTACCCATTCTTCATTTAGTAACATGTTGTTCAGTCTCCAAGTGTTGGATGTTCTTCTTGCTTTCTTTTCATTGTTGATTTCTAGTTTGATACCTTTATGATCTGAGAAGAATGTTGGTATTATTTTAATCTTTGTGTATTTATTCAAGTTTGTCTTGTAGCCTAGAATGTCGTCAATTTTAGAGAATGATCCATGTT
The DNA here is from genome assembly GCA_004024945.1 of Uropsilus gracilis. Lineage (NCBI taxonomy): Eukaryota > Metazoa > Chordata > Mammalia > Eulipotyphla > Talpidae > Uropsilus > Uropsilus gracilis. The sequence continues at coordinate 60,242 of PVHY01005869.1, read as the reverse complement.
CATTTGGAAGAAGGTGTAGTCTTTCTCTTGTGGGTGTAGTGTCCTGTAGATACCTAATAGATCCATTTTGTCTAGGTCTTCTTTTAAGGCTTTTGTGTCCTTGTGTAACTTTTTTTTATCTGTCCTTTACTCTGTTGAGTGTGGGGTATTAAAATCTCCTAGTATATATGTATTTTCATCAATATTTGTTTTCAGTTCTCTCAGTAGCTCTCTTATAAATCTTGGTGCACCCTCATTTGGTGAGTATATGTTGATAATTGTTTTGTCTTTTTGTTGGGTTGACCCTTGAACCATTAGGTAGTGTCTTTATCCTTTGTCACTTTTTTTTATTTTGAAGTCTGCTTTGTCTGCTCTAAGAATGGCTATGCCTGCCTTTTTTGGGGGCCCCTTTGCTTGTAAAATTGTTTTCCATCCTTTTACCTTCAATCTGTGCTTATATTTTGGGATCAGATGTGCTTCTTGGAGGCAGCAGAATGTTGGGTTCTGTCTTTTAATCCAGTCTGCAACTCTATGTCTTTTGACTGATGAGTTTAGCCCATTGACATTTAGAATAATTGTTGATGTTTGAGGTTCTAACATTGGGTTCCTGGTGTTCATTTGGGGATCTGTTTTAGTTTCTTCTTAATTATTCGTTCTTTTCAATTCTTCTGTGGGTTTCAGTCTTAGAGTTTCTTGCAGAAGTTCTTGGAGTGAAGATTTGGTGGTGGTAAATTTTTGGAGGCTCTATTTGTCTAAGAAGGCTCTAATTTTTCCTTCATAAAGAAAGGACAGTTTTTCTGGGTAGAGTATTCTTGGCTGACACTTTTTATCTTGGAGTGCTTTGAAGATATGGCCCCATTCTCTCCTTGCTTGGAGTGTCTCTTCTGAGAAATCTGAAGTCAGTCTAAAGGGTTTTCCTTTGTAGGTTATCTGTTTCCTATCTCTTGTTAATCTCATTTGCTCTTGGAAGATACTTTAAAAATTTGTTGGGTTAGGATTAGTAAATATGTTCTATTTTATTTCCTTGCTTCATTATGCTATCTAGTATAACATGCTTAATAAGAGCACACCTCTAATCCCAGCTACCTGGGAAGCTGAAGCTAGGGTTTGCTTGAGTCTGTGGTACCCCGGGCAACATGAGCCTGAGGTTCCATGGGCAAAAATAGTGAGACCTAATCTTTCTTTCTCTCTCTCTCTCTCTCTCTCTCTCTCTCTCTCTATATATATATATATATATATATATATATATATATATATATGAACTGGGTGCAAAAAGACACCAAAACTTAACAAGGAGAGGGACGTCCTCTAGCTAGTCACTAGTTTCTCCCACCAGTGTGCACAATTGTAAGACTACTTGAATTTAGAAGACAACAATAACAATATTTATTTAACAAATAAAATAATATCAAGAGTCACTGAAGTCACAGCTGGCCAGTTATCTTATCCCAGTTACCATTCCATTTCAAAATCTTAAAGTCCACATTTCCAAGATGGAATGTTCTCACCACTCCATACCTGAAGTAGGCATTTCACATAAAGTCCAGTTTTAAGCAGATTCAGCTCCTCTGGGAGGCACAGAATCCAAGTTTTCTCTCACCTTTGGAAGTAAGGTACACAGATTCCAATAGTCTTCTTCTCATCATTAGAGTCAGATAAATTCCAAGTTTTCCAACCATCTCACATACCATTTTCCAAACCAAAGCCCCATACTTGAGTTCCTAGTAACTTTTTCCTCTTCCCCAGGGTGGCCAAATCCTGGGGTTCCCTGCCTTCCAGTACACAACCTATCTTGGAGCCAAAACCTGTAATTGTGCTCTCTCATGCTGCTTTTTATGGCACTTTTATCCTTTACCTCAGTCTCCACACACTTTTCTTCTTTCCTCCTACCCACAAGGATGTTATACCCTGTTTATTTCTCCTTATTGATGCTCCATTCTAGTGGAGCCACATCTTCTCCTTTCAACCTCAGTTACAATTATAGGGCTATTCAAATACCTTATTGGCAGTTTGTGATTTTTCTTTTTAAAGAAAAGGTGTTTCCGTACTCACTTGAGTGATTATTTTGCTAAAAAATTGATATTTATGATGTATATTGTTAATTATACCAAAATATGAACTATTTACAATCAGAATATAGGTCTCCTCTATTTTTTTTGATTATACATATTTACATCATTGTATACTCTGAAGTTCTCCCACCACCTTTTCACCCAATCTCCTGTGCCCATGCTCCCCCAACTTCTCCCTCTTTTGCTTTATGGTTTAGTTTTGCTGTCAGTTTGCTAGGTTTAGCTTTTTCTTATCCCCTTGTTTGTTTATTAACCTTATATCTGGCATATAGGTGAGTTCATCCAGTACTTTTCTTTTCCTTTTTGGCTTATTTCCGCTAGCATGTTTCATTCTCGGTCCATTCATTTTATGACAAATGCATCAAATTTGTCCTCTTTTTAAATTTATTTTTATTCTTTAAATCACAACCTCAGTAAATGGTTATTGGGATACTTCCCCCTACGTCTGACACCCCTTCTGTTCATTCAGACCCCTCTATTTTTGTTTTTAATCTGTGTTAAGTCCACTAGTTTCTTTCCTGTGGCAGTGTTCTTTTGTTGGGCGAGAAACTGTGTTCTTGGACCAGGCAAACCATGCTGGTAGATTTTCAGTCTTAACCTTGTGCTGGGCAGCCAGTTTACCCTTTTTGTTTGTGATCTGCCCATGTTTTCTTATTACTGGCTGTCTTTTCCATGTTGCCTTCTTCCGTGTTGCACTCTTCTCTGTGTTGCCTTGCTGCTTCTTTACCTTATAGTTCTGGTATCTGGTTTAGGGGGCCTCACTCCTAGCCAGTGTTGGTGAAGAAGTTTCTCTGTGGGCACAGCCATCTGTGAATGGCCATTGTAGATCATTTCCTCTCCCTCAGTTTATAACTTTGCTATGTGGCCAATGACCACACTCTGTGGCCTTCCTTTTCTGTGGGGTGGGGAGGGGCACTTTACTCTCTTAAATGGAATCCCAAAATGAGAATTTTGGCTCTTCCAGTCTTGGTGAGCATGTAGGTACAGATTTGTGACATCTTGTCTCTGTGATTGCTTTTCCAGTCCTGCTTGCACTGGTTCTCTTGATACTCCATCTCATGTCCTGCTCAGATGTGTGGGTTGGGTGTTTACCTTGCCCCTCACCCATTCTATGATGGTGTTTGTATTATTTGCATTCTTTTTCTTCCTCCTAAAGATTAGCTGGAGTGAGAGTGAAATGGCATCCTACAGCCCCCACCCACCCATGTGCTGGTACCTCCGTGTGTGGGGGTGGGGCCCAGATGACTGGGCAGGTACAGTCCCAAACCCCCTTGGGGTAGGGGCTTGGTCAAACCCTGCCTTGGCCCTTTGGGCTCGCAGATGGCTGTCTTGTGCAACCATCCGCTGGTGGGTGGGGTTAAAACCCAACCCAGACCCCCCTCCCAGGCTCTCCAATGCAGGGGGCCTTCCTGGGATTCCTTGGTGCCTTGGCTCCCCACTGACAAAGGGACCCCAAGGACCCAGTTTCCTGGGCATGCAAGCAGCCATGTTACTGCTCGCTGGTAGGCAGCAAATTTGTCCTTTTTGATTGTGGAATATTACATTCTGTACGTACACTACAACTTTCTGATCCATTCATCTGCTTGGGAGCATTGGGTTGTTTCCATATCCTGGCAAATGTATATAGTACTTCTATAAACATTCGCATACACGTGTCCTTTTGAATTAGTGTTTTAGTGTCCTTTGTGCAGATTGCCAGAAGTAGAATTGCTGGATTAAATGGTAGTTCTATTTTCAGTAGTTTGAGTTTCCTCCACACAGCTTTCCATAGTGGTTGGATCAGATTGTATTCCCACCAGCAGTTTAAGAGTGTTCCTTTTTCTCCTTATTCATGTCAGCACTTGTTGTTGTCTGTTTTTTGTTTGTTTGATTGGTTTTTTTTTTTATACAGGCCATTCTTACTGATGTAATGGGGCATCTCTTGTACTTTTGATTTGTATTTCCCTGATTATAAGTGATGTTGACCATTTTTTCATATGCCTCTTGGCCATGTGTATTTTCTCTTTAGAGAAGCATCTTCTCTGCTCTTCTCCCCATTTTTAACTGAATATTTTGCTCTGTTTTTGTTAAGCTGAGTCATTATGGATCTTTGATATCAGATTCTTGTCAGTTGAGTAGAGTGCAAAATTTTTTGCCCATTCAGTTTTGTATCTCTTTGTTTTGGTTATTGTCTCTTTTGCTGTACATAAGATTTTTAGCTTGATATAGTCCCAGCTGTTTATGTTTTCCTTGGTTTATTTGCTTGTATAGACGTGTCTTGGAAGATGAGTTTGTTTTATTTTTTTTTCAGTGTTGCCCTCAGACATAGGATAAGTTCCTTTATCCTATAATATAGTCTCTCTATAAATGAAGAGTATACTGGGATTCCAATGGAAAATGTATGCTATTTGACAAGTATTTACCCTTTTTGTTTGCCTGTACTCAAATTCTAAACTGCCTTCCATGCAATGGACAATGGCTGAAATCTCTGTGCATGAGTTTTAGTCTTCTAATTGTTGCTTTCTCCCAAGTCCTTGAAGTAGTCCCATGCTTGTGAAGTTCAAGGTCAGGCAGGGATTTTAGGAGCTACAACATCTGATACAGGGTGATTAGGCTGGATGAGTAGCCAGGGCCTTTGATAGTGATGTAGTTGAAAATTGTATTGGGCACCACACTGTCCTGGTGGGTGGGGTATGATAGAAAAAGATCTGGTATAAGAATCAAGAAGCATTGAAAGGGTATGTTAAAAGAGGAGCAAGAGACAGAAAAGAGACTTGAGAATGGCAGGGTGATAAAGGAAGCCCACATGGTCAAGTCAGGTAAAAGCTGCCAAAGAGTAGCTAATGTGGAGAGTGTGATGCTGCAGCAAGGTGGCATAGAAAGTTAGTACCCGGAGATAGTCAGGGATTTGGAAGGCTGCTTTTGCATCAGCATTTATTGAAAAAGTTTGAGGAACCTTGGAGCCTGCCTGTCAGAGAAGATTCTAATTTTTCCTTCGTAGAGGAAGGATAGCTTTGCAGGGTAGAGTATATTTGGCTGGCACTTTTTTTCTTGGAGTTTTTTTTTTTTTTTTTTTTTTGGTAGATGTGACTCCATTCTCTCCTTGCTTATAGTGTTTCTTCAGAAAAATCTGAGGTCAGTCTAATGGATTTTCCTTTGTAGGTTATCTGTTTCTTTTCTCTAGCCATTGTCATTATTTTTTCCTTATGTTGGATTCTTGGAAGTTTTATGATGATGTGTCTTGCTGTGGCTTTTCTTTCATTAAAGAAGTTTGATGTCCTTTTGGCTTCCTGTATGTCTATTTTCATTTCTTTCTTCAGATTTGGGAAGTTCTCCTCTATTATTATATTGAAAAGCCTTTCAGTTCCTTTGACTCACTCCTCTCCTCTGGGATTCCGGTTTCTCTTACGTTTCTTTTATTTAGGGAGTCTGACATATCTCTGAGCCTTTATTTAGTAATCTTACTTTGTTTCTCTCTGTATTTCTCTTTCTTTGTCCTCTCAATTTCTGTATCATTAAGTGTGCTCATTAGTTCTTCTATTTCATCTAATCTGCTTCCATGGCTTTTCCCTGCATTTTTGAGCTGATCTACTGCAACTCTTAAATCCTGGGTATCCTTCAATTTCATTTTTAGGGATTCATTTCATTCTTCAGTTTGTTGATTAGGTTATACATGTTGATGCCTTCTTTTTTATATTTTTCATCTTCTTCCCTTAGTGCATTAAATGGGTCTATCATTGTGTTGTTCTTTTTTTCTGATTCTTTTCTTATCTGTTGGAGTGCATTTAAAATGTTGATTTTGGAATCTTTGAGATATACATCATTTCTTCAATGTGTTCCTTGGTATTTTATGGAGATTGTCTTTTCTTTGGTTACAATGGATTATTTCCTTTATGGCTTGTTTGCGGTCTACAGTTTTTCTCATTACTGCGTTTTGCTTTCTGACCTGTTCTACATATTGAGAAACCATGGCTGTAGTGTTGGGTGACATGTTGATAGCAATGTTTTCCAGGTTGTGAGTAGACCTGTAGTTTAGTTTACTGATTTACTCTGGCCCCACTCGTGGTGCCTGTGCATCTCACCTGGGGAGGGGAATGGTCAGGTTGGTTCCCTCAGTACCCTGGTTGAAGGGGGCTGATCTCCATATCTGCTGCGACAGCAATGTAAGGGAGGGACCTTCCCAAAGGCCCGGCGCTTGTGACAGTGACTTCCAGAGTCTCACCTGGAGGGTGCCAGTGTTCATTTCATCTTTATTTGCATGGAATATATTTCCCTTCCTTCATTTTCCATCTGGGAGAGTCCTTAAACCTGAAGTGAGTGTCTTGGAGTCAGCATGTAGTTGGAGCTTGCTCTTTCTTTCTTTTTTTATTAAATAATTTATATATAAATTCCACATCTTTGTAATCCCTGGTATTCACCCCCGCACCCTCCCTGACCATTCCCACCCTCACCCCTCCCCTCACCCTGAGTTATTTAGTTTGGTTGTCAGCTTGTTTTGACATTTCCTCATTGCTTTTGTTTACTTTTTCCTGATAGCCCATATATTAGTGAAACCATTTGGTTCCTGTCTTTTTCTTTTTGACTTGTTTCTACTAATATAATTTCTTCTATGTACATCCATGTTATCATAAAATCATCAAATTTGTCATTTTTAATTGATGGGTAACATTCCATTGCGTATATATAACACATCTTTTTCATGCAGTCATCTGATTTAGAACATTTTGGTTGCTTCCAAGTCCTTGCAATTATATATAGTGTTGCAAGTAAACATTCACTGAAATTTAGATGGAATAACAAAAGAACTCGAATATCAAAAAGCCTCCTGACCAGAAAAAAAGAGAATGGAGGTATTACAATTCCAAACTTCAAACTATACTACAAAGCCATAATAATTAAAACAGCTTGGTACTGGTACAAAAATAGACAGTCAGACCAATGGAACAGAATTGAGTGCCCTGAAATAAAACCACCCATATATAGTCAACTAATCTTTGACAAAGGACTGAAAAACTTACCTTGGAACAAAGATAGCCTCTTCAATAAATGGTGCTGGTAAAATTAGACTAAGACATGCAAAAAAATGGACCAAGACAACTCCCTCACACCATGTACAAAAATCACCTCAAAATGGTTAAAAGACTTAGAGGTCAGACCGAAACCATAACATACATAGAGGAAAACTTGGGAAAAATCCTCAATGAATTACAATTCAGAAATCCCTTTCTGGACACTTCTACAGCTGGCAAAATATTTAAGGAAAATATAAACAGATGGAACTACATCAAACTAAAAACTTCCGTACTGCAAAAGAGACAACAGACAAAACAAAAAGAAGCCCAACCAAATGGGAAATTTTTTTTGCCCTCCACAAGAGTGATAAGGGTTTAATAACAAAGATGCACAAGGAACTCACACAACTGAACAAAAGCAAAAGAAGAAGCCCAATCAAAAAATGGGGAGAACTAAAAAGATACTTCTCCAAAGAGGAAATACAAATGGCCAACAGGCACATGAAAATTGCTCAACATCACTAGTAATCAGGGAAATGCAAATCAAAACCACAATGAGATACCACCTTACACCAATAAATGGCTCACATCTAAAAAACAGGCAACAACAAGTGCTGGCGGGGATGGGGAGAGAAAAGAACACTCACACTGGTGGTGGGAATGCAAACTGGTCCAATCACTATGCTCTTTCTTTCTTATTTTCAATCCAGTTGATCATGCTATGACTTTTGATTAGAGTGTTAAATCCATTTACATTTAAGGTTATAATTGTGTGTATTCATTGCCACTTTGCTAGTTGATTTTTGGCTGTGGTCATAGTTTTTCACTGTTTCTTTTACCCCTCTTTATGGTTTGATGCTTTTCTTTAATGATGTGTTTAAATTCCCTTTTCAACTTCATTTGTATTTTTACTATTGGTTTTGCTTATGGTTATCATGAGTTTGTATGTATATATTGTATATACGTATATATTGCTTGTATGTATATATTGGATTGTATGTATATGTTGTATATATGTATATATTGCTTGTATGTATATATTGAACTGTATTGCATTCACAGCTACTTATATTTAAACACATTCTATAGTTGTGCATTTTTACTCCTCTCCCGTGTTTTGAATTTTATGTATCCTAATTTTTCATCTTTAAATTATGTAATTCCTGCAATAATTATAGTTTTATTTAATTTTGTGACTCTCATCTTTTAAATATCTCTGCTTTATAGATGGCTAATTCACCTATTTCACAGTAAATATATCATTTAAAGTAAGATCTTTTCTCTCTTTTGTATATTTTCTTGTGTTTATTTAGTGTCTTTTTCTTTATAATTTGAATACATTCCTTTAGCATTTCTTGCAACATCAGTTTAGTGATGATGAACTACTTTAGCTTTGTTTTTCTAGAATGTTCTTGATCTCACCTTCAAACTTGAATGAAAAACTGCCAGGTGTAGAATTGTTGGTTAAACACTTTCCTTTTCTGTGCTTTTAGTATGTCATACCACTATCTTCTGGCCTGCAAGATTTCTGTTAAAAAATCTGCTGATAAGTTTGTCAGGGTACTCCTTGTTTGTGACACATTATTTTTTACTTGCTGTTTTTTTCTCTAACTTTTTTCAGTTTTAATTATAAATGTTTTGTATTTCTCTTTCTTGGAACTTCCTGTGCTTCTTATATTTGCAAGTATGCTTCCTCCCCCATATTGAGTATGTTTCAGCTATTATTTCTTAAAATATTTTTTCTGGTACTTTCATTTCTTTGCTTTTCCAGATTATTTTTGGACCCCTATTGTATTTTTTGTTTTATTATTATATTCTATATCTCTGTGACTTGTGTTTAGAAGTTACTTAATTAGTCCAATTTATTCATTCCTCTTCTGATATTAGTGAGCCTCTTTATAACCGTCACTTTAAATTCTTCCTCAGGTTGTTTGTCATCTATATTTATTCAGTAACTTTTTTCTGGTGTTTTGTTTTGTGCTTTCATCTGGAAATGTTCTTCTATTTTCTCATTTTACCTAGTTCTTTGTGTTTTCTTCTGTGTTTTAGACAACACTTTTGATTGTTTAAGTGCTGAAGGTCTTATACAGTTTTATACTGCCTTATCTAATCTCATTCAGTAGATGTGCATGGAGTCTAGAAGCAACGTTCCCCCTAATTTCCCATGGTAGTTGATCAAGGTGTGTTTCCTTTGTTGGGTGCCACTTCATGCCTTCTAGTTTAGATTACACTGTAGATAGGGTTGTTAGCATTATCAGGCAGTGCCATTTTGGTTGAGTTTGGTCTTGGTCAGCAGTTGGGGTGTGTTTGCTGTGTAACGTTGGTTCTGTTAGTGTGTGAGAGGCAGGCAATAGCTCAGACTGTCTCACAGGGAAAAGCTGGTCCTTAAACCCACCACTACCAGGTTCATCCACCCACACATCACAACAGTGCAAGGCCAAGTTAGCAGAAACAGGATTTATTGAGAGGATAAGGAACCAAGAGGCCTTAGGGGAGCCCAGGCCCCTGAATTCCTCACCCCAGAAGTCTCTCCAAGTTCCAGGCCAAAGGTTTAACACATTTCCAGTCATACATGTGTCCAGCAGATTGGTGCTTCCTCTTCTCTTCCGCCTCAGGTCTGAAGCAGGCATATATGGAAAATCTCAGGTCAACTTCTGTCCTCTCAGGGATACATGTTACCAAAACCTCTTTTCATTGAGCCTCCCTTCTCAGGGACAGAAGTAACTGGGATTTCCCTCTAGTTAGTGAGCTGCCCTCTCAGGGACAGACATAGCCAAGTCCAGGTTTCCAAAAGCTCACAGCTTTAAAAAAAAAAAAGATATATATATATCAGATATTTGTATTCCTTCCCCATGGCTTTTCTTCTCCACCTGGCTGTGGCCTTGGCCTGGCTGGGTGCCAACAGAGAGCCCACTTCTTCTTCCTTTCCAATCTGGGCATGCACGTATTCTTTGTGCATGCACTTTTTATGTGCTTGCATCCCTAAAATTTTTGCCTCCCAGGCCAATTTTTTAAGATAGTACCTGGGATTCTTTCACCTATGAGTTAGTCACTGTTTAGACCCAGATTGGTGTTACTGTTTTGGTTGCCAGCACAAGTGAGTCTGCTTAAAAGTTTTCTAACAGTCCCAATGTCCTCATTTTCTTCAGTTTTTCTGTGCTTCCTCCCCTCTGTCCCTCACTGAAGGTGTTCTAGGTATTGTATGGTTGAAGTGCTGGGTGTTGGACAAAACCCTTTCTCCATCCCCCAGGGATAAGTTCTTAGGATGTCTTCCCATTTAGTCTTTGTTACCCCATAATGAAGTTTCTTCCATGGTTAAGAACATCTTTCCATCTCTTCTATCCATCTGGGTGCTGCTTTTTTAAAAAAAATCCCTTGTCCTTGAAATTCTATTTTTCTGGATTTCAGGTCTGCTTCTGTAATATTAATACTAATTTAGGTGTAGATTTCTTATGATCATGGTAAGAAATAAGTACAAGTCCTCTCTATACAGCCATCTTAAACCACACTCTCCCACACTATCTGTTTTAACAAACTTTCTTCTGCATTATTCAACTGTTCCAGCAAGTCCAAACTCTATCCTTTGACATGTCAAGGGAAAACAATGTGACTTTCCATTTGATACAAGTCATCCTGTGACATAAGAATTGGGGTTGTTTTCAGGGAAAAGAGAGATAGTTGTGTACTTCAACCTGTCAGGCTTCCTTTGTAAGGATTGAATATGTTCCAATTTCTTTTGTTTTTGTCCAATACATTTAAATAGTTGGTTGTTTTCACCGTAGTGTAAAAAATATTTTGCCTTGAGTTTGTAACTGTTACCTGTAGAAAGGTTGTTCTATACAACCTACTCTGTCATTACTAGAACCAAAACTCTCCCATTCCCTGTATTTAACTCAGAACCTCATTATATCTGATCTAGACTATCTTATTAGACTTCATAATGATTTCTGGGCCTCAAGTTGTTCCTGTAATCCATGCTATGAACCACTACCAGTATGAAATTTTGAACATATGAATCTGATCCCAGTATAATTGATTATCATTCTTCTGTGCCCTTCCCCCTCCAATAGATACAAACTGAAGTTAAAATTCTTTAACATGCCTGAGCACCTTCTGATCACTTCAGTTGCTCATTCCCCTTGATATGTCTCTTTAACCACACTGAACTGCTTGCAGTTTTCTCTATTATGCCTGCTATCTTGCTTTGTGGCCATTGTATCCTGCCCTCTTCCTGATATTAAAATGAAAAATTGAAGAAAATATACTGTGATAATGATAATAAACAACATTTACTGAGTGGATTCTACGTGACTTACTGGGAGCTTCTGAAGAATTTTATCATTTATATTTGCAACAAACAAACTTATGAGGAAAATACCTTTGTAATCCTCATTTTGCAAATGATAAAACTGATTAGAAATGGTAAATGGGATGACAGGGTTATTTCTAGAATCAACTATGTCTCCTGCTCAAAGTATACTTGCAGTGTTTGAAGATGAAGGACTAAAATTGACCTTGAGAGTTAAGTTAACATTAACAGATAAGCGGTATCATCTTAATAAGACAAAATGGCTCCCTTGTTAGAAAGACTTGACTGTAACCTGACAGAAGTCACTGGGATACCTAAAGAAACAGTGTGTGAAACAGAAGGGCAATTGGTCAATAATGAATGCACATGAATACAACCACAAATACAAACATAAGCATCTCCCTCTAGACACTCTCCGAAGAATATATTATCCTAGCCTAAGGACCTAGCCTTGATAACCACCATATTTATCATGAAGCTGGGATTTCTAGGTTTCTTGGTCAATTATTTTTACATATTTAAACCATACAACTAGTTCCTCCATTTTCACTTCACGATTACTGGACAAACTCCTATTTAAAATCTGGCTTTTTAATCCTTGACTACAGTAATAAAATGCACAGGTAAGGTTTACATATATATTTTACAAGTAGGAAAGGTACCCATGTAAGAACAGATAAGAATGGTATCATAGTTCAGATGGCAGAAAAAAAGAGACCTACCAAGAACCTACATGATATTATGGAGTCACTGAATTTAGTGACTTATATCTAGTGCTGCTATTGTGGATGAGAAAGTCCATGTTCCTTATTATTTATAGTTTTCTTTAACTGATGTTGCATTTTGTTATATGCTGCCAAAAGCAACCAAATGTATAGAATTAAACAGATGCAAAGTCTTTAAAGAATGTAAGTACAAGGAAATTACTGGGGTGCTCACAAATAATAATGATAAGAAAGGAGAGGGTAATGTTGCTGTTATTAGCCTCATGAGCAGGGTGATCCTCATAAGCAGGGATTTTTTTTTTTAATTCACCATTGGATGTTTTATTTTTTTCATATAATATCCAACATATTTTTAAAAAAATATTTATATTTCACATCTTTGTATTCCCTGGGGATCACCCACCAACTTCCGTCCCTGACCACTCCCTCCCATCTCCCCGCCCCCAAGTTGTGTACTTTATATTTTTTAATTATAAAATTTATTACAGTTGACAATTTAGGCCATAAACATGTACATAAAAATTCCATAAAATGGATTTGTATGTAATGGGGTGAGGAGGAGTGGAGGGAATACAAAGATGTGAAATGCATATATAAAAAAATAAATTAATTAAGAAAAAAAGGAATCAGTACAATTTCTATGCTGGGGAGATGCAGTTCTCCTGCCTGCCTGGCATTATGCAGATGGCTCTCTTTTTCTTTCTTCATTCCCTAATAACCCTGTCCTTTTTTTCTTCTTTTTTAAAAAAATTAATTTAATTTTTTAAATTTGCACATATATTTATATTACATTATTTCATTATTGTGTACCCCAGGGCTTTTGCACTTCACTAACACTTGCTAATCATCCTGAACTTTTGTGCTATTCACCTCCCCCACCTTCTTCCCCCTCCTCTTTTCTGGTTCCATGGTTCAGTCCCATTGGTTGTTTTCATTCTTTCTTATTTGTTTATTTTTACCTATATCCATCATATAAGTGAGACCATCCTCTACTTCTCTTCTTTTTGACTTATTTCTGCTAATATGAGTCTTTCTAGTTCCATTCAGGTTGCTGTGAATGACATGTGTTTGTCCTCCTTGATTGATATATGTACCATATTTTTTTGGCCAATCATCTGTTTTGGGGCATTTGGTTTGTTTCCAAATCTTGGCAATAACAAATAGAGCTGCAATGAACATGAACATCCAGGTGCACTTTTGAAATTCCTTTTGAATTTCATGTCCTCTGGGTAGATTCCTAGTAGTGGGATTGCTGGGTCGAATGGTAAGTCCACTTTCAATTGTTTGAGGGTCCTCCACACAGTCTTCCATAGTGGCTGGACCAGTTTGCACTCCTACCAGCAGTGTAAGAGAGGTCCTTTTTCTCCACATGCGCACCAACATTTGTTGTTGTCTGTTTTATTTATGTAGGCCATTCTTACTGGTGTAAGATGGTATCTCAGTGTGGTTTTAATTTGCATTTCCCTGATTAGTGATGTGGAGCATTCTTTCATATGCCTATTAGTCATTTGTATCTCTTCTTTGGTACAGTGTCTTTTTAGTTCTCCCCAATTATTGAGTGGGTTTTTTGCTTTGTTTGGTTGAGCTGTAGGAGCTCTTTGTGGATTTGTTATTAGACCCTTGTCACTTGTCTGGAGGGCAACCATTTTCTCCCAGTTGGTTGGGTTTCATTTTGTTTTGTTTAATGTCTCTTGTGCTGAACAGAAATTTTTAGTTTGATATAGTCCCAGCTGTTTATGTTTTCCTTCATTTTTTGCCGGCCGTAGTTGTTTCCCCAAATGGATTTCTGAGGTGAAATTCATGAAGGGTTTTGTCCAGGTTTTCTTCTATGTATTTTATGGTTGCAATCTCATGTTCAAGTCCTTTATCCATTTTGAGTTAATTTTTGTAGAGGGTGTGAGGGTGTTGTCCTGGTCCATTGTTTTACAGGTTTTGATCCAGTTTTCCCAGCACCATTTACTGAAGAGGCTATCCTTATTCCACGGTATGTTTTTTGCCCCTTTGTCAAAGATTAGTTGACCATATATGTTTGCTTTTATTTCTGGGTATTTGCTTCTGATCCATTGGTCTGCTTGTCTGTTTTTGTACCAGTACCATGCTGTTTTAAGCATTGTGGCTTTGTAGTATAGTTTGAAGTTTGGAATAGTAATACCTCCATTTCCCTTCTGTTTGTCAAAAGGGTTTTGGCTATTCGGGGTCTTTTGTTGTTCCATATGAATTTCAGTAATTTTTGTTCTACCTCTTTAAAATATGTCATTGGGATCTTTATTGGAATTGCATTGAATCTTAGATTGCCTTTGGTAATTTTGATGGCCATTTTGTATGGCCATTTTGATAATGTTGATTTTTCCGTTCCATAAACAGGATATGCCATTCCATTTTTTAACATCGTTTTCTATTTTAAGAATGTTTTATAGTTTTCTTCATATAGTTCTTTTACATCTTTTATTAGGTTAATTCCCAAGTATTTGATTTTCTTTGGTGCAAAGGTAAATGGAATGTTTTTTAAAATTTCTTCTTCTGATTGATTCTTTGCATATATGAATGCTGTTGATTTTTGTAAATTGATTTTGTATCCAGCTACCTTACTAAATTGGTGTATTATTTCAATCAGCTTTTCTGTCAATTTTTCTGGCTTTTCTACATAGAGTGTCATATCATCCACATATAATGATAACTTTATTTCTTCATTCCCTATTCAGATTCCTTTTATGTCTTTCTCTTGTCTTATTGCCCTACCTAGGACTTCCAGAACTGAGTTGAAAAGGAGTGGAGAGAGTGGGCATCCTTGCCAGTTTCCAGACCTTAATTGAAATGGTTTCAGTTTTTCCCCATTGAGGATGATATTTGCTGTGGGTCTGTTGTATATAGCTTTTATTATGTTGAGGTATGTTCCTTTTATTCTAATTTTTTCCAGGGCTTTCATCATGAAAGGATGCTGCCTTTATCAAATGCTTTTTCCGCATCTATTGATATGATCATATGGTTTTTGTTTTTCTCTTTGTTGATGTGATGTATTATGTTGATTGATTTTCGAATGTTGAGCCATCCCTGAGCCCCTGGGATGAATCCCACTTGGTTATGATGGATGATCCTTTTTATGCAATGTTGGATTTGGTTTGCCAGGATATTGTTTAGAATTTTTGCATCTGTGTTCATTAGGGAGATTGATCTATAGTTCTCTTTTTTGCACTCTCTTCATTTGGTTTTGGAATTAGTGTAATGCTTCCTTCATAGAAGGTATTTGGTAGATTCCCTTGCTTCTCAATTTTTTGAAAGAGTTTTAACAGTACCAGTGTTAGTTCCTCTTTGAATGTTTGGCGGAATTCATTTGTGAAACCATGTGGAACTGGGCTCTTGTTTTTTTAGGGGGAGTTCTGATGAATGCCTCAATTTCACTGCTTGTGATTGACCGGTTTAAGTTTTCTATTTCTTCTTTGTTCAATTTCGAATGACTGTATTGTTCTAGGAATTTGTCCATCTCTTCCTCCAGGTTGTTGTTGTTGTTTGCATATAGATGTTCATAGTAGTCTCTAAATATCTTTTGGATTTCTGCTGGGTGTTGTAATATCTCTCTTTTTGTTTATGATCCTGTTTATTTTAGTTTTCTCTCTTCTTTTCTTTGTAAGCTTTGCAAGGGGTTTGTCAATTTTATTTATTTTTTTCAAACAATCAGCATTTGGTTTTGTTTATCTTCTCTATGGTCATTTTGGTTTCTATTTCATTAATCTCTGCTTTTATTTTTGTTATTTCTTGACTTCTGCTGCTGGGTTTGGGGTTTTTTTGTTGCTCTTTTTCTAAGTCCTCAAGTTGGGAGAATAGAGTATTTCTTTGGGCAGTTTCAATTCTTTTTATTTGTGCTTGTATTGCTATGAACTTTCCTCTTATTACCGCTTTTGCTGCATCCCACACATTTTGGAAGATTGTGTCATCATTGTCATTTGCCTCCATGTAGGTTTTAATTTCTTCTTTGATTTCCTCTTTTACCCAGTGATCTTCTAAAAGCCTGTTGTTCAGTCTCCATGTAGTGTTTACTCTCCTTATTTTCTTTTCATTGTTGATTTCTAATTTGATGTCTTTATGATCGGAGAAAAAGTTTGGTATTATTTTAATCCTTGTGTATTTGTTCAGGTTGTCTTGTGGGCTAATACATGATTAATTTTCGAGAATGAACCATATGCACTTTAAAAAAAATATATTCTTTTCCTTGGGAGTGTATGGTCCTATATATACCTATTAGGTCCATTTGGTCTCTCTCTTCCTTTAAAGCTTTTGTGTCATTGTGTAGTTGCTGTTTTGTTGATCTGTCTTGTTGAGAATGGGGTGTTAAAATCTCTTTCCACATATGTATTCTTATCAATATTAGATTTTAGTTCCTCTAGTAGTTGTTTTATGAATTTTGGTGCTCCCTCATTAGGTGCATATATGTTGATCATTGTTATGTCTTTTTGGTGGATTGACCCTTTATCCATTAGGTAGTGTCCGTCTTTATCTTCTGTCACTTTTGTTAATTTGAATTCTGCTCCTTCTGATATTAGAATGGCAACTCTTACTTTCTTGTGGGTGGTGTTTGCATGTAGTTTAGTTTTCCACCCCTGTACCTGCAGTCTATGCTTATCCTTAGAGATCAGATGTGTTTCTTGGAGGCAGCAGAATGTTAGGTTCTGTTTTCTGATCCAGTCTGCAACTCTTCAACTTTTGATTGCTGAGTTTAGACCATTGACATATAGGGTGATTATTGATGTTTGCAAATCTAAGGGTTTTCTGGTGGTCATTTTGGAGTTTATTTTGTTTTTTGTTTTTGTTTTTTGTATTTGTTCTTCTTATGGTTTTGATCTTGAGGCCTCCTGCAAAATTTCTTAGAGTAGGGGTTTAATGGTAGCAAATTTCTGGAGACTTTGCTTGTCAGAGAAGGTTCTATTTTTTTCCTTCATAGAGGAAGAATAGCTTTGCAGGGTAGAGTATTCTTGGCTGGCACTTTTTTTCTTGGAGTTTTTTTTTTTTTTTTCAGATGTGACTCCATTCTCTCCTTGCTTGGAGTGTTTCTTCAGAAAAATATGAGGTCATTATAATGGATTTTCCTTTGTAGGTTGTCGGTTTCTTTTCTCTAGCCATTGTCATTATTTTTTCCTTATCTTGGGTTCTTGGAAGTTTTATGATGATGTGGCTTTTCTTTCATTAAAGTAGTTTAGGTGTCATTTTGGTTTCCTGTATGTCTATTTTCATTTCTTTCTTCATATTTGGGAAGTTTTCCTCTATTATTATATTAAAGAGCCTTTCAGTTCCCATGACTCTCTCCTCTCCTTTTGGGATTCCTATTACTGTTATGTTTCTTTTCTTTAAGGATTCCTACATATCTCTGCGCTTGTCTTCCGTCTTCTTACTTTGTTTCTCTCTTTTTCTTTGTCCTCTCTATTTCTTTATCCTGTTATTTGTCCTCTCTATTTCTGTATACTTAAATGTGCTGATTCATTCTTCTATTAGATATCTGCTTCCATGGCTTTTCCTTGCATTTTTGAGCACATCTATTGCAACCCTTAAATATTGTCTCTTTTAATTTCAATTTTACAGATTCATTTTCATTCTTAAGTTTGTTGATTAGGTTATACTTATTGATGCTTTCTTTTTATATGTTTCTACTTCTTCCTTTAGTGCATTAAATGCTTCTGTCATACTGTTCTCCTTCTTTTCCAATTCTCTTAATTGTTGGAGTGCATTTAACATGTTGATGCTAGAATCTTTTTCTGAGATACACATCATTTGTTCAGTTTTCCTTGGTGTTTCTGGAGATTGTCTTTGTTGGTGATGGATTATTTCCTGTAGGGCTTGCTTGCTTGTCTAAAGTTTTTTTCCTTGCTGTGTTTTGCTTTCTAACTAGTTCTATATATTGAGAAACCATGGATCTGGTGTTGGTCGGCATGTTGATGGTAATGTTTTCCAGGTTGAAAGTAGATTTGTAGTTTAGTAAGCATTGCCGGCGCCAGTGAACTCTGGAATATCACCTGAGTAGGGCAAGTGTCGGGTGTTTTCCCTTCTGAACCTGGCTGAAGGGGCTGGCTCCCTGGGACAGTGGTGCAAGTGGTCCATGAATGGGTCCCTCCTAGAGGCCTGGTGCCGGTGCCAGTGATTTCCGGCATCTCCCAAGTTGTATATTGTTAGCATGTTTTGACTTTTCCTCCTGTCTTTTGCTTGCTTTTCCTATATCCCATATATTGGTGAAACATTTTGGTGTCTGTCATTTCCATTCTGACTTGTTTCTACTAACATGATTTCTTCTAGGTCCATCCATGTTATCATAAATTCATCAAATTCGTCATTTTTAATTGATGAATAATATTTTATTGTGTATATATATATACCACATCTTTTTCATTCAGTCATCTGTTGTAGGATATTGGGTTGTTTCCATGTCCTTGTAATTATAAATAGTGCTGCAATGAACATCCTAGTACAGGTGTCCATTTGTGTAAGTGTTTAGGTCTCCTTTGGGTAGATTCCCAGAAGAGTGATTGCTGGGTCAAATGGTAGTTCTATTTTCATTAGTTTGAAGGTCCTCCACACAGTTTTTCATGGTGACTGGACTAGTTTACATTCCCACCAGCAGTGTAAGAGTGTTCCTTTCTTTCCGCATCCACACCAGTACTTGTTGTTGCCTGTGTTTTTTGATGTGGACCCTTCTTACTGGTGTAAGGTGGTATCTCATTGTGGTTTTGATCTGCATTTCCCTGAATGTTGGTGATGTTGAGCATTTTTTCATGTGCCTCTTGGCCATTTGTATGTCCTCTTTGGAGAAGTGTCTTTTTAGTTCTCCCCATTTTTTAACTGGATTTTTTACTAAGTTGTGTGAGTTCTTTGTGTATCTTTGTTATCAGACCCTTATCACTTGTATGGAGGGTAAAATTTTTCCCCACTAGGTCAGGATTCTTTTTGTTTTTTTCTGTTGTCTCTTTTGCTGTACAGAAGCTTTTAAGTTTGGTGTCATCCCAGCTGTTTGTTTTCCTTCATTTTTTTGCCAGCTGTAGATGTGTCCAGAAATGGATTTCTGAATTGTAACTCATGGAGGGTTTTCCCAAATTTTCCTGTATGTATGTTATGGTTTTAAGTCTTCCAAATTTCTCATCCATTTTGAGTTGGTTTTTGTACATGGTGTGAGGGAACTGTCTTGGTCCATTTTTTTGTATGTCTTGATCAGTTTCTTCCAGTACCATTTATTGAAGAGGCTGTCCTTGTTCCAATAAAAGTTTTTCACTCCTTTGTCAAAGATTGGTTGACTATATAAGTGTGGTTTTATTTCAGGGCACTCAATTCTGTTCCATTGGTCTGACTGCCTGTTTTTGTACCAGTACTATGCTGTTTTAATTACCATGGTTTTGCAGTATAATTTGAAGTCTGGAATAGCAATATCTCCATTCTGTTTTTTTGGTCAGGAGGCTTTTTGATATTTGAGGTCTTTTGTTATTCCATATGAATTCAGTAATTTTTGTTATATCTCTTTTAAGAGTGTCATTTTTATACAGATTGCATTGAATCTGTAGATTATGAGCAGGGATTTTAACAGATGATTGAGAACAAGTGCTTGTAAGGGAATATGAATGACAAACTCACTTAACTCACATTACTGAAATTTGTAGTAATAAAGAAAATCCATCCATAGGAGAAGTGGTGTGGGAAAGGACCATTTAGTTTACAGCTACTGCAGAGGATTGATGGCATGTTTCAGTTGATGGGCCTTGTCTGAACCCATGGTGTAAGTTTCAGAGGGTACAGTGAAGGATTTAATCTGGATGAAAAGAGGGAAGGAGCTCAAGATCTCTTAGTTTAAAAGTATGTAGAATAATACAATGTGAGCCTGATGACAATGATGACCTGTTCTCAATTTCTTTTCATGCTTTCCTATAAATATTGCCCATATGAGCTTGCAAAAACTGATTTTACTAATAGGAAACACTGTCAGAGGTTGGAATATGGAGGAAAGTATGTTTTAGGGTATGCTTTTTCTTCTCTTTCTTTCAGAATACATATTATGTCTCTTTCAGAATACATATTTCAGAATACATATATTACATTTCAGAATACATACAGATACCACCAAGTAGCCTGGAATTTACCTCCTCCCTTGTGATTCTTCAGTGCTAGGGATAATGGAAAGTATGCCATAATTAATCTGTGTTGATTTACTATCCTCTGGATTCTGAGCTAGTACATAACCCATGTTACTAATTGCATATATTAAATGACTTTTGTTCTAAATACCTAATTTTTTCTAGCTTTTTTTCAGTGCTTACAGTGGTTGACTATGGTTGGTGCCTCAGGAACTATTCTTACTGTGACTAGTCCTCAGCTTTCTGATTTCTTTTTTAAAAAATCTTAAATGTATCTTTATCACATTGTTAGCTTTTGGACAACTTATGAGTTCTCCCTTTAGATATGGTCACCATAGTTCTTCCATCACCAAAGCACCCGATACCATCACCATATTCCCTTGTGCTCTTTATCCCCACCCACATTTTCAATTTTCCCTCTCCCTTCTGGAAGTCTCATATTTATGGTCATCTCTCAAGGTTTGCCTTTATCTGACCCTTTGTTTGGTTCTTTTATATTCCACATAAAAATGAAATCACCTAATATCTGTTTTTTCCCTTCTGATTTAATTCATTTGGCATAATCACTTCTAGCCCCATCTATGTTACCACAAATGGCATAACTTTTTATTTAAATTTTCAATCTCAGTCTTCTTTTTTAATTATTTTTCATAGCTTCCTTTAGCTTTTGAGTTTTCACATTTATCTCTGATCTGTTCTTCTGCTTTTTCTTTGTATTGTTCTATTTCTTTATTATGGCAATTTTGTATTCCTTATCTGATAAAAAGAAAACCCTTTCTATGTCTTTTTTTGGGGTTCTGGAGATTGGTTTTCTTTCTGTGGTATATTATCCCCTGAGGACTTGCTTGGCCATTTGTATTTTTCTTTCTCCCCATTGTTTGCTTTTGCATTTGCTCTACCATAGATGGGTCTTCTATTGGGTATGGGTCTTTCTCTCCTACTGTTCTGGGCATTTGCCATGTGGTGGACACAGTAGCTTGGGACTTACTCAAACCAGATCTATGCATGTAGTGTGGTGGCAGTCCTGGTTGGGGAAGCTGGGGCCAGAGGGTGAGACCTTTTTTGGGACCACCCACCTACTGTGCAGGTCTGGGCATGTGATGCTGTGGCCATCCTGGCTTTCTGGGTGAACAGTTGGTACTATCTCACCAGAGACCATGCCTCTGGTCATTGTTTCAGTCCCTGGCACTGGTCTGGATTCTTACTGTCAGTGTGGGTGCTGAGGGGAATCTCTTGTGAGGTGAAAAAACGCCTGTAGGTCTGGGTAGGCAGTGGCATAGTCCTGCAGAATGCCATGAGACCTCTGTTGGTTTTGACTGGTGCTGACAGGGTCTAATGGGACATTCAAGGCATCCACTGTTCTGGGATGGTACTGGTTAGCTATCTGAGGAAGTCACAAGCCTCTGCTGGTGTGAGCAGTCTGTAGTGGGGGTTCACATAAGGTCACAATACCCATATTCAGTCTGGCATGCTCTTCAACATGGGTCTAGGATCTCATTGATCTGGGCAGGTGCTCGTGGGGTCTCCCAGAAGATTTGATGGCCCTGCCAATCCAGATGGGCACTGGTGAGATCTTGAAGAATGTTGTGAGGCCTCTAGTTGCTCTGTTATCCTTCCCAGAATAGATCCAGTGTCTCTCCAGTCTGGGCAGGTAGTTGGCTTTCTGGTTTCACTTTCAGAAAGAGAATAGTCAATGGAAAATACTTACTTGGGATATGTTTATGCTGATGGTGCTTTTTGATGGTCTGCTTAGAAAACTTCTGAGGTACCAGAATGGTCTCTTTATAGCATGGCAACTCTTTTCCTGAAGGCTTCTTTAGGGGGATATCATAGGACTAAAATAGAGAAAATATTTTGAATGTTAGAGAAATCATTGGGTGCTTTTGATATTTGGAATAAGTGATACCCTTAATATCACTTGGTAGTGCTCAAAAAATTTAAATCATCACAGGACCCACAACAGGAACCACAGAAAAGCAGAACTCACCCCACTCTTCAAGACCTTAGTCAGGAAATATTTTTCTTATCTAAACCTTCTTGATTAGTTTCCTATCCTTCTGATTATTCTCACCACTGGTCTCCTTCATTGCTTCTATATGGTCACATTCCTGACTTCTCTGGTTACCAAAGTTTTACTTTCTAATTGACCACACTATGTGGTTTCTCTAAGCTTTGGTGTCTTTGGGTGCTTTTTGTAATTCTTTAGCCCACCCACCATTTTGATACAATTTATCCAAGATACTTGCCCATCTTGACTCATGGTTCCATGGATGGTACTGTAACCAGAAATAACCAGAGTCTGCTGCCTGTCACTATAGATGCCAATGAGCAGTGACAGAATTGAATCTACAAGTACTTTATTTTTCAGATCACTAGTCAATGACCTAACAAAATGGTGGGTGTCACACTCTGAACAACTGTTCCACCATTACATCTCTAGATGGCTTTTTAAAATAATGAGTAAAACAAACATAGTCATAAGGAAATAGCCCATAAGAACATCCCATCATATTTAATATTTCTGGTATTCATCATCTTGAGCTCTCAGAGTAAGTTACCAGCATCTGAGTTATCTTGACCTTGGTACATACTGGTCTGCTGAGCTTGGTTAATTTTTGATGGTGTTGATGTCTGGCACTCATTCAAGCATCATTAAGATAGGAATTTCAGTTCAAAGCAAGAGTTTTAATTTAAAGAAAACATCAGGCACCTCTTGTCCCAAGGCTGCCCACTTGTGTCTAAATAGGCAGCTCTTTTAACAAATCTGTTCCTTTATTTTTTTAATTTTAGTTTTGTAATTTTTCAGACAACATTGGTCATATTTGTGTCTGAGATCAGATGAGACTGGGCACCTTCAGGGTGGTATTACCGTAGTATATGACTATTGGTATATTTGTATGGTTATTGTTAACCTTAGGTATGAATCTCCATGTCATATTGTACTCCGAATCCCCCACTCTACTCCCCCATTTCCCCTTCCCCTCTCTGGTGACTCCAATTCCTTGGGCTGCAAGTCATTGGTCCATGCTTGGCCCACTCTTTTTTTTTTCCAAAAAAATGTCTTCTTTCCTGGATATGGACTTACACTTCTGGGTCACAACAGGCTGCTTGGATCTCCAGGAGTAACTGAGTCAGGTAGTCAGCCCAAGAACATCAGGATCCTCTTGTAGGGCAAGTATGTGTTGTCTCCAAGTTTCTTACTGGTATCTGTCATGTGGTGCTGCTGCTATGCTGTGTAGTTCTGGTATCTTGGGTTGGGAGCCCAATTCCCAGCCACTGGCAGTGGAGACATTCCCTGCTGTGGACAGACTTCCCCAGACAGATGTTCTAGCTCCTCTCCTCTCTCATATTAACAGATTCTGCCATGGGGCCACAGCCACAACTGTGTGACTTTCTTCCAACATTGATTGGTAAAGGAGGGAGATTCGCTCATTTCAAAAAACTTTGGATCAGGGGTTTGGTTTCCCAACTCCAGAGATGATTTGGTAGAAACCTGTGAGAGGTCACTATAATCTCTGTTCTCATATTCTTATCTCAGTGGTTCTAATCAAGTTGTTTGGGTCCTACTCAGGTGGGTAGTGTATCCAAGGCTGTTATTTTTTTCCTCTCCTTTATGTATACAGCTGGAGAGATGATTTTTCATTCCTACTACAGGTATGACTGAAGTTGGAGTAAACAAGGGCCCCACCCCAAGCCTGCACCCTGGCAGAGCCTACTAATACCCCCTAGTCCATGCCCTGACAGAGGTGCCTAACCCCCACCCATGGCCCATGTGAAGGCAGAGGCCAGTTCCCTCTGAGACCCCTGAACCCAAGACCCCAAGACCCTGGCTGCTGGCAGGGGTGGACTGGAAGTCCTCTTCAAGGGCCCAAACCATCTGAAAGGGGAAGTCTGTCCTTCTTAAATGGAGCTATTTCTGCTCACTTGAATCTATGCAAATTTCCTCTTTTTTCTTTTTACTTTCTTTTGAGAAAAAAAGAAAGAAAATAGCTCATTAGTCATATAGTGTGTATATGCAGCTTATGCTAGGTGTCTCTATGCAGATTCCTATATGGTGCCTTTACCTTCCTCCCTGGCTCACTATATGTGCCCACTAGGCTTTTTCAAATTCCATGAGTTGGGCCATAACAAATAGGAGGGTGAATTTAAGTTACCAGTGGAAAGAGGGAATTTAATCTTGAATAAAATGCATCCCCTTAGTCTCTGATCCACCATATCTTTGGCATATGATTCCCCATTTAATTCTCAGTTCATGTGATTTCGATGAGAGAATAATCTAATTTTCTATACTCACAAGAATAGGAAAGTGACCTATGCTTGACTAATTAAAGTCCTTCTTTGGTCACAGTAATTAGTCTAAAATAGTTTAACAAAAGTTTCATCAATGAAAGTTGTCCTTGATAGTTTTTGCTGGAACTCTTGGAAAAGAGGTAAACTTACACTCTCAGATCAAAGACACTAATAGAACATGATGTTAGCTAGAAACTAATAATTTCTATGTCCACAAATCCAAAGACAAAAGCCAGAAATAAAAATAAAATAAAAAGCATATCCAAGAGATAGAGAGACGTAGACACTTGGTGATATCTGAATATATCTAATTTTCTAATTAGATATCTAGTTGTAACTGTTCCCAGCTGTATTCTTGTTCTTCTCTTTTTGTCTTACACTAGTTTTGATTGAGCTTCTGTCACTTGAAACTAAGAGAGTCCTGAATATGACATCCAAACTCTTTTCATATTTCATATAAAGAAAATGTTGTTACAAATAGGTCAGAGATTTAAGTATATAAGGTGAATTTGTGGAATGTATGAAGGTATGACTAAGGAAAATTATAAATTTCTGCCTCTCACCAACCTCTCTCACTTAGGTGGAGGAAACATAGCAGCACCAATATACAAAAAATAACAAATATTAATATGTTTACATTAGTAAATAAGAGCAGTATAATAGTATGGGACTTTAACACCCCTCTTCCAACAATGAACACATTCAGATAGAAAATCAACAAGTAAATGCTGGCTTTAATTGAATGATTAGAATATGAGCTTAACAGTTACAGAACACTCAACAAAGAAAAACACTATATAATACACATTTTTATCATCTGTGCACAAAATATTCTCAAGGATAGATCATATGTTATAAAATAAGTTTTTCATGATTATCTATCAAAAATGGACTCTCTTAATTACTTGTTTTTTCTTAATATTCTGGTACTATCTTTCACAAACTTTATCTTTTTGAATTGTTCATATGCACCATTGGTCTTACTTAGTTGACTGTAGTCTCCATGATATAGTGACCATATATCTTTCGCTCCCCATGATATTTGCAGTGCTTATCACATAGTAGGCATGCAATAAATATTTGTTGAATGACATGAGGCACTAATTTGCATAGATGAGTACAGTGTACATAGAATGTATGCAACAAATAATTGTTTCCATTTTATCAGAGTGGTATCTACTGTAGGTACTAACTTGGTATCTTCCTCATGAAGGTAAACACCAGGGCAATATTATTGGATGACAAGTTGAGGATGAATAGACTAAATTTGGGGGTTAGATTATCTAAACTCATGGTACCCTGTTATTTTTCTTTTGTCATCCTGTATCTCCAATTAAAGCTTGGGGAAATATTCTAATTTACCTCAGTATTGCTTTTGGACTTCAAAGGAGGTCTGGTAGGTACAGGAGGCTTTAAAGAAAAAGCAACCGCGTCACAGTACTCAAGTAGAATGAACTCTGTTGCAATGAAGCATCAAGAGGAAGAGAAATATTTGGGGGTCAATCTCTTAAATCATCTCAGAAGCCCCCTGATAATTGTTTTGAAATTAAGGGAACCTGGATTTTTAAAAAATTTGCTTCCTTTCCAAACATCTTCCTCAACATAATAAAGTCCATAAATGAAAAACTAAAGGCTAACATTATAACTATGAAGAATATAATTCTGAAAGCAAAAAATTATTCCTCAAAATCAGAACAAGATAAGGATGCGTGCTCTCACCACTTGTACACAGTATTATTGGAACTTGTAGCTAGGGAAACTAAACAAGAAACATAAATAAAATAAATAAAACAAATAAAAGTCATCCAAATTGGAAAAGAGTAAAATTATTGTTTGTATGTGCATGCACACACACAGCTGTTAGAGCTAATGAATTCAGCAGAATTGCAAGATATAAAATCAATACGCAAAAATCTGTTTCATTTTATTTCTAGCAGAGAATAATCAAAAATGGACATTTAAGAAACAATTCCATTTATAATAGCATTAAAAAGAATAAAATATTTGGAGATAAATTTAACCAAGTAGACAAAAGGTATGTATTTCAAAAGTTAAAATGTATTGCTGAATTAAATTCTTACAAAGATATAAAAAATGGAAAGATATCCTGTATTCAAGGTTTGGAAGACGATATTATTAAAATGACAATAATATAGAAGATGATCTACAGATTTAATATATCTTTCAAAATTCCAATAGGGTTTTTTTTTGAAAGTTAAAACTTATTTTGAAATTCACATGGGATCTCAAGGGACCCTAAGCAATCAAAAAACTCATGCAAAAGAAAAAGGTGGATGTACAGTACTTCCATATATCAGAACATACTATAAAGCTGCAATAATCAAAACAGTGAGGTATTGTCCCCAGAGCAGACATATGGACAAATTAAATAGTTCAGAAAGCCCAGAAATAAACTCTCACATATATGGTCAACAGTTCAATTTTGACTTGAATACCACAAACATTCACTTAGAAAGGACAAATTTTGTTTTTGTTTTTTAAAACAGATAGTGTTAAGAAAACCAGATATACACATACAAAAAGATGAAATTATCTTACCTTACATCATATACAAAAATTAACTCAAAATAAATCAAGGACCTAAAAGTAAGACACCTAAGACTATAATCTCTTAGATGAGACATAGGGTAAAATCTTCATGATATTGTATTTGGTAATGATTTTTTTGATATAACAGCAAAAGCACAGATAACAAAAGAAAAAATAGATATCAAACTACCAAATTTTAAAAAAATTGTGTGTCAAAGTGCATTATGAAGAGAGTGAAATTGTAAACCATTTGAAAATAATGTATTTGACAAGGAATTAATATTCAGAATATATACAACTGACCAACAACAAAAACTAACAATCGAATTTGTAAATGGACAAAGGATTTTAGTACACAGTCTTCAAAGAATATAAGTGACCAGCAAGTACATTAAAAGGTGCTTAATTCATGATCAAATCATAACGAGATACCACTGTACACCCATTAGGATGGTGATTATAAAAAGTAGAATATAAAAGCATTGGAAAAACAAAAGGCTTATGCTAAGTAAAATATGTTGAAAAGAGAGAGGAAAAATACTTGATGATTTCACTTATACATGGATGATTTTTACTCATAGAGAAAACAAAACAAAACAAAGGAACTGGCCCAACTTAGCCAAAATAAATAATCCTAGAAATATGACTGCAGAATTAAGACTGCTATAGGAGGGAGAAAGGTATGATGGAAACAAAGTGGGAGGGGGCACAATGGACTAAGGTAAATGACTTTGAGTGCTTTGATGATGGGGATAATGTGGTAACATACATCTGAAGAGGTGTAGACCTACTCTCCTAAATCATGCACAGGGCTGTAAGCCAATATCTCAATAAAGAAAAATAAATAAAATATTATCTTTTAAATATCATTAGAAAAGGCAAATAAATTAAAACCCTTATGCATTGCAAGTGGAATAGTTAAATGTTGCCACAGCTGTAGAAAGTAGAATTACCATGTGACCCAATAGTACCAATCCTGCGTATACCCAAAAGACATAAAAGCAAAGGGATAAAGATATTACACAAAGCTGGCATGGTGGTGCATGCCTGTAAGCAGCAGCCTAGGAAGCTGCAGCCAGGGCCAGGGATCATGGTCCAAGTCCTGTGCGGGGCACACAGCGAGACAGTTCCAAAAAAATATAGCTGGGCATAGCGGCGTGCACCTATAGTCCCAGCTACCCGGGTAGCTGAGGCTAGGGATTATTTGAGTCTGTGGTACCCCGGGCAATGTGAGCCTGCAGTTCCACAGGTCAAAAATAGTGAGACCTAGTATAAAAAAAGATATTACACAAGTATATTGTATAATAAATACAGTATAGGTATACAATATACCTATATTCACAATTATTAAGTATTACTAAGTAAGTATTATTCACAATAGTCAAAATGTACAAATAATTCATCAATAGAAGAATGACTAAATAAAGTAGTTAATACATAGAGTGAAATTTTATAAAGCCTTGAAAATGAATGAATTTATGAAATATGTTACACAACATGGATGAATCTTGAAAACATACTAGCCAAAGAAAACCATGCTCAAAAGGAAAAATCATATTATATGGTTCCATACAAACCATATTGTATGATTTCATTTATACGAGATTTTAGACAAATTTACAGAGACAGAAAATAGGGACCAGGAGACGTATAGAATTTGGAATTATTTAATAGTTACAAGTTTCTATCTGAGATGATGAAAATATTCTGGAAATGGATATGAAACAATGCTAAATAGTGTATGCTCAAGCAGTGTTAAGGGACAGTGAACAAGAATGGGGATGTGTCACTGTCAGTGGGTTCTCACTCATGAGAACAATTATAAGCCCACTCAAGGTCAGGGTCCAACAAAAACAGGGTTTATTTAATAAATAAAACATTGGGAAAAGCAAAATAGCTGGCTCCCAGAAAGTGTCCTCAGAGTCCAGAAGCTCCAAATGAAAGCTGCTCATGGAAGATGAGGTGATACTGCAGCAACCCACAGCAGCAACTGCAGCAACCTGGGCTGATGCCAGCCCAACACAACAGGAGGTGGTGCTGGAGAACCAGAGGCTTTGGTGAGTTCTTTGAGACTCTGGACCCTGCCCAGCAGTGCTCCTTGCAAGTGGTATCAGATGCAGGGCCAGAGACAGGTGTAGCAGCTGTGTCTCTGCATAGGTCCATGGAGATGTGGAATTCTGAAGTCAGCAGAATTCCACTTGAGTGGGGGGGGGGTTGTGATGAAATTTGAGGTCTGTGGCCCCCAAGCATTGTAATGCAGCATTGAAATGCAGTCATGCTCTGGTGGGTGGAGACTTGGAGAAGGAAGCCAAGCCTTCTCATGATAGGATTAGTATTAGGGGATTTAAAGTGGAGAGACAGAGAAGGAAGACAAGGAAGTTGCAGAGAGCAGAGGAGCAGGGAGACTGGAAGGCCTCAGATCTGCCTCAGTCATGTCCTGGAGCAGGGCAGAGAAGGGAGCCATGTTGATGGGCTTCCTCCCAGCCTGGGCTAGTAAGAAGCCTAGGGAAGCATGTTGGAGAGACTTGTAACTTGTGTAGGCTGACTTGGAAATTTAGTACTTGAGAACTTGGTTTAACTTTGAAACTGCAAAGCTTGGAAATTGTTGGGAGACATGAAGAGAACTTCCTCTGCTGCTGTTTTCATCGTGAGACATCTGAAGTGGTTTCTGCTGTTGTATAGAGTGAGTCTAGCTGATTTTCGGGCCCCTTTGGATTTGGAGCTGAAAGAATGCTGGAACTGTGCCTTCTGGAGAAGAATCTAAGACATCATCTGTGTTTCCTCATTAGATTTGAATCTTCTGCTTTTGAAGAAGGATTGAAGGTGCCATCTTGACTTCTGGCTTGAAGTCAATGGCTGTGCCTTTGGAAGAAGGAATGATTGTGCCATCTTGGTTTCTTTATCTGGTTTGAAGGTGGGCAGCTGCCAGTTTAAGGAAGCACATGACTGAAGGCCATGTGTAGTCTTTTGGACTAGAGACTGAACTGGTGGGTAAGATTACCAAAGGTGTTCCTTGTACTCTTTCAGTGACTTTTGCTTGTTGAGTCCTTTGAATTAAGTAAATCTGTTTTAGCCTCCTCTTTAAGGCTAGTGTGGTCTTGCTACTGCTTGTGCATGGGCTGGGATGAACTTAAAACCTGGTGTGTGACTGACGTTAAGTTCTCCGTTTTGCTTGTTTTGTTACCTGATTTCACACTGAATGCCACAGAGGTCAACTGATCAATTCTTCCTTCTTCAGAGGCCACCCATTGAATCTTTTTTTGAAAGTGGTTCAACAAATTCTTTCTTCAGAGGCTGCCTGCAGACTAATGAGGTGGCTCTTGCTCTTTTTTATATCTCCTTTAGCATCCATCACCCTACAATCCTGATTGGACTGTTTTCAATCCTAAGCATCTGGTTGAACTATTTAACACAAATCAGCTCATTTTCTTTTTTTTAATATTATAAAATTTATTCCAGTTGGCAATTTAGGCCATATACATGTACATAAAAATTCCATAAAAGGGATCAATATGTGGGGGGGTGAGGGGGATGGAGATGGGAGGGAGTGGTAAGGGAGGGGAGGTGGTGGGTGATCCCCAGGAAATACAAAGCTGTAAAACACATATATAAACAAATACATTAAGGGGGAAAAAAGGAATCAGTACAATTTCTACACTGGGGAGAAGCAGCTCCTCTGCCTGCCTGGCACTATGCAGATGTGTCTCTTTTTCTTTCTCCATTCCCTAATAACCCTGTTATTAGGGTTTTTTCTTTTTCTTTTCTTTTTCTTAATTTAATTTAAAATTTTTTAAATTTTCATATATATGTATATTTATATTACATTATTGCATTATTGTGTACCCCAGGCATTCCTGCTTTACTAACACCTGTTAACCATCCTGTTAACTCATGAACTGAGCTTGAACTTAATTGGCCCAGTTTATAACTGATTAGTCCAATTAGCTCATATATAATTGGTCCATTTAAAAACCTAGAACCAGAAATTAAAGGGGGGGAAAGCTTAGCCCAGCCTGCACTCAGTTCAGGGCAGGCTCATGGAACTGTTGACTCCCGGGAGCCATGACTGGAGCAGGCCTTGCTGGAACTGGGTTAAGGGGCACCTCCACAGGCAATGGATCTGAAGCATGCCTGCCACTGCCCCAGATAAACCAGCTTGCCCTGCAACATCTTGGGACAGGGGATTCCAATTATAGATAGTGGTGATGGTCACATAACATTGCAAATTGGCTTAATGCCACTAAATTGTAGACTTAAAATTATGAACTTTATGTTATGTACATTACCACATTGAGAAAATATAAAAAGTAAATTTATATTTGCTAACTTTAGAAAGAAATGAACAGATAGAAATATACCACATTAACACTAGTCAGAGAAAGCTGAAGTAGCTCCATTAATTTTCAACAAAAAAGGCTTTGGAACAAGGATAAGTATCATCAATAAGAACAGGTATTACATGATAAAGGAGTCAATTCTCAAAGAAGACATAACAATTCTTAATGCATATGAGCCCAACAACAGTGTCAAAATACATGAGGCAAAAAGTGATAGAAATGCAAGTGCAAATAAACAATTCCATTTGTATTTACAGACTTCAACATACTTCTTTCAGTAATTGACAGATCAAGTAGGCAAAAAATCTGTAAAGATCTTTATCTGTACAGATATATAGCTATATCTTTTAACTGAATAGCACCATCAATCAACTGGGATTGATATTCATAGAATAATTCATCCAACTATAGCACACATATTCTTTTCAAGATCACAAAGAATGTTCACCAACACAGACAATATTATGGTTTATAAAACACATCTGAATAAATTTTGAAAATGAGACGCATACAAAGAATGTTCTCAGTCCTAATAGAATTGCAGTAGCAATCATAACAGAGAGATAACTGGAAAATATTTTTAAATATTTGGAGATCAAACAACACATTCCTATAATAACAGATGGGTCAAGAAGTCTCAAACAAAATTTTTAAGCATTTTGAACTAATTGAAAATAAAAAATATATGTTACGAAATTTATTTATTGTTTATTTGTTTATTTTTGTAGATACTTTTTTTTCAGAGTACAATTACTTTTGCTTAAACAAAAATAGGAAAGTATATGCCTACATGTAATTATGTACAAATTTTTTTTCTAAAAACCCCCACCTTTCCACCACCAAGTATTCATTGTTATTGTCTTCCCCAGATGAGGAAATGAGTAACACCAGATATGGGCATGGGAATACAGAGACAAAATGAACTGATAGTAATTGGGGTGGGGTGGGAGGGGGCATATTTGATCCAAATCTTAACAATGGAAACAAATTTCAAAGTCTTCTACAATGCCAAAAAATATGGTTTCTTAACTATACATTAAAATCTTTTAAAAATATTCACAAATATGTTCATAAAGTTTTAGTCCTCAAGGCCCCAAAATGGAAACAGGTCAAATGTCTGACAACAGTGAAATGGATAAATAGCTAGAGAGATAGCCATTAATTTTTCTATTTCTATTTCTATTTTTAAAAAAATTAAATTTGTTTTAATTTTGCATTTATATGTATATATATATATATATATATATATATATATATTACATTATTGTGTAACCCAGGGTTTTCCTATTACCCTGACACCTGTTAACCATCCTGCTCTTTCATGCCCTATGCTTCCTCTGCCTTTTTCCCCCTCCTCTTCTCTTGCTCCATTGTTCAGCCCCATTGGTTGTTTCTAATTTTTCTTATTTATTTGTTTGTTTTTCCCTATATCTGTCATATAAGTGTGATCATCCTGTATTTCTCTTTTTTCTTTTTGGCTTATTTCTGTTAATATGAGTCTTTTAGTTCCATCCATGTTGCTGCAAATAACATATGTTTGCCCTCCTTGATTGATGTATAGTAGTCCATCATGTACATATACCACATTTTTTTCCAGCCAATCATTGATTTGGGGGCATTTGGATTGTTTCCATATTTTGGCAATTGTAAAGAGAGCTGCAATAAACATGCATGTACAGGTGTCCTTTTGAATTAATGTTTTCATGTGGTCTGGATAGATTCCCAGTAGTGGAATTGCTGGGTCAAATGGTAATTCCACTATCAATTGTTTAAGGGTCCTCCATGCCGTCTTCCATAGTGGTTGGACCAGTTTCCACTCCCACCAGCATTGTAAGAGTGTTCCTTTTTTTCCTCATCAGCTCCAACACTTGTTGCCTTTTTTTTTATATATGGGTCATTCTGACTGGTGTAAGATGGTATCCCGGTGTGTTTTTAATTTGCATTTCCCTGATTATTAGTGATGTGGGGCATTCTTTCATATGCATATTACCCATCTGTATCTCCTTTTTGGTTAAGTGTCTTTTTAGTTCTCCCCATTTTTTGACTGGGCTTTTTGCTTTGTTTTTGTTGAGTTGTAGGAGCTCTTTGTAGATCTTTGTTATCAGACCCTTGTCATGTGTCTGGAGGGCCAAAATTTTCTCCCAGTTGGTTGGGTTTCTTTCTGTTTTTTGTTTTGTCTTTTTTTCTGTACATAAACTTTTTAGTCTGATGTAGTCCAAGTTATTTATGTTTGCCTTCATTTTTTCCAGCTGTAGTTGTTTCCAGAAATGGATTTCTGAGGTGAAATTCATGAAGGGTTTTGCCCAGGTTTCCTCTATGTATTTTATGGTTGCAGGTCTCATGTTCAAGCCCTTTATCCATTTTGAGTTGATTTTTGCACAGGGTGTGAGAGTGTTGTCTTGGTCCATTTTTTTACAAGTCTTGATCCAGTTTTCCCAGCACCATTTACTGTAGAAGCTGTCCTTGTTCCAGTATATGTTTTTTGCCCCTTTGTCAAAGATTAGATGATGATATATGTGTGATTTTATTTCTGGGTTTATTTTATTTCTTCATTCTGATCCGTTGGTCTGTCTGTTTTTATATCAGTACCATGCTGTTTTAATTATTGTGGCTTTGTAGTATAGTTTGTAGTATAGTCTATAATAGTAATACCTCCACACTCTCTTCTTTTTATCAAGAGGGTTTTGACTATTTGTGGTCTTTTGTTGTTCCATATGAATTTCAGTATATTTTTTTGAACATAGGGACGTTTAGAGGGAAATGATAGCATTAGATGGATATATTAGAAAAATATCTAAAATCAATAATCTAAATGTCCACCTACAAAGCTAGAGAAATTTAAACAATTTAACTTCAAAGCAAACAGAGAAAAAGAAATAATAATATTAAAACCTAAATCAGTGAAATTGAAAATACTAAAATACAGAATATCAACAAAACTGTAACATTTTTAAGTTTAATAAAATAATAAACCTCTACCAGATTGACCAAGAGAATAAAAGAGGGAAGACAAATTTATAATATGAGAAATGAAAGAGGAATTATAACTGTTGAATAAAAGAAAAATAGGTACATTTCCATCCTCACAACTTGATGATTTATATGAAATATATCAATTCCTTGAAACTACAAAACACAAAAATTACACAAGAAATGGATAATCTGAATAAAAACTCCATTAAAAATTGAATCAGTAATTAATAGTATAACAAAAAGGAAGTCTAGACAAAGAGAGTTTCACTGTTTTGTTTTTATTTTTTATGGTTTTTTTTTTTTTTTGAGACTTCGTCTCACTATTTTTGCCCATGGAACCACAGGCTCTTGTTGCCTGGGGTACCACAGAGTCAAGCAATCCCCAGCCTCAGTTTCCCAAGTAGCTGGGATTACAAGTGCGTGCCACCACACCCAGCTATTTTTTGGGACTAGGTCTCGCTGTGTTGCCCCAAGTGGGACTCGAACCATGATCCCTAGCCCTGGCTACTTCATAGGCTGAAGCTTACAGGCATGAGCCACCATGCCTGGCCTGAGAGTTTCACTGCTTAATTCTAGCAAATATTTAAGAAAGAAATTTCAGAAATTACAACCAATTTCTGAAAATAAAACAATGGTAGGACTTCCTAACTCAAACAATGAGACCAGCATTACTTTAATATTAAAAACATATATAGACATTACAAGAAAAGAAAACAGATCAAATTTTTAATAAGCAGAGATGTAGAAATTCTCTATATAACATTAGGAAATCAAATCCAACAAAGTATATAAAAAGAATTATACACCATAACGAAGTGGAATTTATTCCAGATATGTGAAGTTGTTTCATTATTTAAAAATCAACCACACCAACAAGCTATAGAAGAAACATGATCAGGCCAAGCATGGTGGTGTGTGCTTATAAGCTTCAGCCTATGAAGCAGCTGGGGTTAGGGATCATGGTTCAAGTCCCACTCGGGGCAACGTAGTGAAACCCAGTTCCAAAAATATAGCTGGGTGTGGTGGCGCATGCCTGTAATCCCAGCTACCTGGGAAGCTGATTCTCAGGATTGCTTGAGTCCGTGATACCCCAGGCAATGTGAGCCTGCGGTTCCACGGGCAAAAGTAACAAGACCTAGTCCCCCCCCAAAAAAAGAAGAACCGGTTCGACCAGCACACGGATTTCACGTGGGCACTGGCACCTGTGCCCTCCGAGGCCACGCCACGATGGTGTGGTCGCCGTGTCCCACACGCACAGGCTCCACTCGCCTTTTGAGGTCGGATGGGGTGGAGCTGGGGTCAGTCCGGGGAGCTGCCAGGCCTGGCCGGTGGGCGGACACCGCACGGTCCCCAGGGGTCCACGTCTACTGCAGCCATGACAGTGGTCGCTGCGCCTGGGGTGCATCAGCCAGAGTCCGCCTGCTGGAGGGGGTGGGGCGAGGCTGGGGTCGAGCCCGGAAGCTTCCCGGTTCGACTGTCACATGGGTTTCACGCAGGCACTGGCGCCCATGCCCTCCGCGGCCACACCAAGTTGGCATGGTCACCGCGTCCTGCACATACCGGCTCCATTCGCCTTTCAAGGTCAGGTGGGGTGGAGCTGGGGTCATCTCAGGGAGCTGCTGAAGCGCAGGCTCCACCACACATCTGAGCCCTGTGAAGATGCAGGGCGCATTGTGTGGTTGTGGGGCGGGGGGGTGTTCGCCACAGTCCCCTCTGGGTTTGCCTCCAACGTGAGAGCCCCAGCCAGGAATAATATCTTAAAGACAATTATTCATCCACAGAAACCAAATGAGTGAGGTACTGGAGGAAAGTCCCTTAAAATGTGCCACCCGAGCAGGACTTAAGGGGAAGAGGGCGAGGACCACACAGCACTGAACTGGAAGAACAAACAAAATATGACGCCTACAATGCCACAGAGGAGCTGTGAACAGAAACCTGGCACAGAGAAGCTGTCAATAAGGGCACTGCACACCCTCTTTGCTTAGAGGGAAGATACCGCTGAAAGCTGGGCATAGTGGCTTGTGCCTGTAAGCTTCAGTCTACGAAGTGGCTGGGGCTAGGGATCACAGTTTGAGTCCTGCTCGGGACAACACAGTGAGACCTAGTCCCAAATAGCTGGGTGTGGTGGTGCACGCCTGTAATCCCAGCTACCTTGGAAGCTGAGGCAGGGGATTGCTTGAGTCTGTGGTACCACGGGCAACGGTAGCCTGCTGTTCTACAGGTAAAAATAGCGAGACCTAGTCTCAAAAATAAAAAAGAGGCTTGCTGAATGGCAGTGGCCCCACAGCAAAACCCCAAGGGAGGAGACCTTCCATCAGCCGATGGCTGTCCCTTGGAGGATCTGCTCTTCCAAAACATACGGCGTAGTCATGCCCCCAAAGCCAAAGACCCGAAGCATGACTGAAGGAGCAACAAAATGTTGCACAAACTGCGGAGATGAGACCCACCAAGAAACAAAAAACAATCATACACACCAAAGGTGCTCCAAAAGCAGTACAGGAATGATAAACAGAACGCTCTACCAAGTCCCGGGAAATCGCACCCTCACCAAGGATGAGGAAATGGATCCAGAAAAAAAAAAAAAGACTAAAGGGCTAAACCTGGACAAACAACAAAAAGAAAGAAGGCAAAGTGACCAGAGGAGATGTGGTGTGCATGTGTGTGTGTGTGTGGGGGGGGGGTATTCCCATGGGCATCAGCAATTATACAATCATATATTGTAAAATATCCAAAAATGAAATTAAAAAAAAAATTGGTATGATCTGCTGGTGTGGGCCAGACACGGTGGTGCATGCCTTTAATAGCAGCCTATGAAGCGAGGCCAAGACTAGGAATCTATTGAGTCTGCAGGTTCGAGACCTGCCCCAGGAAACATAGCTAGATCTAATCTCAAAAAAAAAAAAAAAAAAAAAAGGATTCCTATAATCATGAGATTCTGGTCAGGCATGGTGGCGAATGCCTGGAAGCAGCAGCCTAGGAAGCTGCGGCCAGGACCAGGAATCACGGTTCAAGTCCCACCAGGGGCACGTAGTGAGACCTAGTCCCAAAAAAATATAACTGGGTGTGGTGGTTAGCACCTGTAATCCCAGCTACCTGAGAAGCTGAGGATTGCTTGTGTCCGTGGTACCCCGGGCAACGTGAGCCTGCAGTTCCACAGGCAAAAATAGTGAGACCTAGTCTCAAAATAAAATAAAATAAAATAAAATAAGAAGTAGAAACATGATCATAATAATGGATACAGAAATATCATTCCACAAATTCAAAACTCATTCATGATAAAAATTCTCAAGAAACTAAAAATAGATTAAGAACTTTCTACATCTTGATAAAGAACATTCACAAATATTTAGCAATGTAATTAATGATGGAAACTGGATGCTTTCTTCTTAAAATCAGGGTGTGCCCTCTCATCATTTCAACATTTTATTCAACATTTTATAGGGAGTTCAAACTAGTACAATAGGAGAGGAAAAAGAAATGCAATTATACACACTGGGGCAAAAAGATTAAATTCTGTTGTTCGCAGATGACATTATTATCCCTGTAGAAAGTTCCAAAGAATGGGGGGGCAAAAATCTCTTGAAACAAATATATCGATAGATAGATAGATAGATAGATAGATAGATAGATAGATAGATAGATAGATAGATAGATAGATAGATAGATAGATAGATAGATAGATAGATAGATAGATAGATAGATAGATAGATAGATAGATAGATAATAGAATCAACATAATATTGAAGGAGAATGAAGCTGGAGGACTGTCATTACTCAACTTCAAGACTAACTATAAAGCTACAGTAACCATTTAGTGTAATACTGGAGAAGGGATAGACAAAGAGATCAATGAAGCAAAAGAGATAGCCCCAAAATAAACCCACACAAATATAGTTAACTGACCTTTGACAAAAGAGTAAAGACAATTTAATGGAATAAGGATATTTTTTTCAACAAAATCTAGATGCTGTCCCCTAAACCTTTCACAAAAATATAACTCAAAGTAGATAAAGAAATTTATTACAATTGTGCAATACCACAAAACTTCTAGAAGAAAACATAGGACAAAGTCTAAATGGCCTTAAGTTTAATGGTGAGTTTTTAGAAAGAAATCCAAAAAGTGTCATTTATGAGAGAAAAAATATGGACAAATTATGTTTTATTAAAATTCAAATTTGTCCTGCAAAAGACACTCTTCTTTATTGTTGTGCCATTGGTTTACAATATTATTTAAGTTTCAGTAGTAGAGCTTTACAGCTCAATAAATGTGTATACCACACTATACCCCCCACCTAAATTCTAGCTCCTTTCATTATCAAATTGAACCCTTCTACTGATTCCTCCCATCTCCTCCAGTAACTGCTAAATAGTACTTTCATTGTGTTTTGTTTGTTTAGAAAGACAGTATTTAGACAATCAAAAACTAAGTCAGAGAAAATATTTGCAAACCACATAAGTAATAAAGTACTTGTATAGAAAATATATAAAGAACAATTAAAACTCAAGAATAAGAAAAATGATACAATTAAGAAACTGGCATTCCTCTTCCTCCTTATCTTTCATTAACTTTCCTACAATATATGACTTAAATATTAATAGTTATCCCACCATATAAGATACTCCAATGGCAAATAAGCAGATGAAAAGATCCTTAACGTCATATATCATTATATAAGTGCAAATTAAAATGAGATGCCACTACACACCAAGTAGAATGGCTAAATTCTAAACATTGAAAATCCCCAAATGCTGACCAGTATACAGAACTCTCATTCATGTTTGAAAGCATGCAAATGGCACGGCACTTCACAATTCATCTTGCAGTTTGTCACAAAACTGAACATAGGTTTATCATGTGACCCAGCAGTTGTACTCTGAGGTATCAACCCAACTGATTTAAAAAGCTATGCCAACTTGGAAAGCATCACAGTTCTCGTGGCATCCAATGAGCTCTCCCAGGCATTTGAATACCTGGAAGAGAGGGTGTAAATCTAGCTCAGGGAAATACCCATATTCACAGCAGGTCTCCAAGTGAACAGCTCTGGCATATAGGAAACAATGAAAAGATATGAAACATAAGAGTGAGGTGACTCCCCCCCTTCCCCCTTCCATCATCCCCCCTTCCGAGCAGGAGCACACTCCACAGACTTTGTGGCTTCCAGCCCTAGCATCTTTACTATGGTGCTTCTGTTTCTGGAGCAAGCAGGAGAGGGTGAGTGTGGGAGCCTGGCTACTACTATAGGGGATAGGTGAGGAGGCTGGATCACTAAGGGAGGCAAAGGTGGCAGCTGTTTATGGGGGAGGGAGTCGGTACCTTGGGGCACCTGGAGTACATCTCTTCCAGACAGATGGGGAAGCAATCTTCAGCCAGGCCTTGGCCAATAGCTAGAGGCTGCACAACCATGGACATGCTTAAGAGTTTCAAGACCAAAGGTCAAGACTGGGAGACTATGAGATAATAACAAAATTAAATACTTGAATTAAGTGATTAAAAGGATGAATATGGGTGCTTTAGTGGTGGAAAAAACTATGGTGACCACCCCTGAGGAAAGAAATTCAATATTGTGAAAAAACTAACAAGGATATTTAAAAAATAAAAAGGAAAGAAATGAAAGAGTTGAAATTTCTCAAAGAGAAGGAATATAACATAAGATCTCTGTAAAAATTCCAATATGAATCACAGAATGCAGAATACCTAGAAAGTATTGTTTAAAATGCTTCAAGTGATATGCAAGGAATTTAGTTAAGTTCAGTTCAAGCTGCTTCCTGGGAAGGTTTTGATTGGTTATGGAAAGCCACCAACTGGTGACAATAGAATGTGAACTATTGCTTATTTTAGTTTATTGTCTTCAGTGGGATGACAGTCTTTAGTTCAGTGATATAGGGCTTTGAGAAAACTACCTCTGGAACCTCTAAACAAACTAAACTGTGTTCAGTCCAATGCTGTGCCATTTGTCTGAGGTTTCTCCATGCACCCATCAAAAATGCCTGTGAGCACTGTAGTTACTGGGAACTATTGTCAGTAATGGCTGCAGAATAGAAATTGGGTCATAAATATTGGAGTCCTGAAACCATCATAGGTCCATCAATTCATGTACCTTTTTAATAAAATATCATGTATCATGTCAGTGATGGCCATTTTCTATCACCACAAAATCCCATCACTCCCAAAAGAAACCATTCGGAAGTTCTTGCAGCTCTTTATTCATCACATAGATGTAAATTGTGGGTATATAATGTCTTTTCACTTAATGATGAATAAATAAACTTGGTAATAAACTCTGGAGTAGTCACTCACTTGGTTTCTCTGCTCACCCATCAAGAAGCAAAAGTTCAGACTGCAGCACTTCAAGCTGTGGGAAATGATATTACTCATGCTGATGAGCAAACACATGTAGTTTTGAACTGTGATGCTTTCATACTTCCCAGCACTTGTGACACATCACAAAGAGAAAATTACTAAAGTGGCAGTGTGGATCCTCTCTGAGATCACTAGGTTACAAGAAATCACTAGGTTACAGTAGTATTTGAAGTGTTTGATGCCAATCTTTTAAGAATAATACATCTTTTTAAAAAATACATCCATTGGATAAGGGGAAATTGGGCACTCAGAAAGACACTTGCTCCAGCCTTAAGTAAGTTAACAGCCAGAGAAAAGAAAGATCCAGTTGTTCATCTATTTCAAGAAAATGTTATTCCGCTATTGCTAATGTTGTTTAAGTAGCACTGATGTAACATATTGAAGATGAAGCAGAAACCCTAGCCAATCTTATAGAAGAATGTGGAGGAAAAAATTGAACAACTTCAAAATCATGAAAATGAAAACATCTATAAATTGGCCTATGAGACAATGGATCCATTCTTCTCTTCAGATACTGATAAAGATATTGGTTCCAGTGGCAAGGCAAGGTAGAACATTTGGTATCAACTCGCCAACCAGTTTTAGAAACTGCTTGTGGAAATTAAGTACAATGCAGCATTGATAAAAACATATAAAGATTTGACCTACCAAGGTCATGGGAACTGCTGCTGCATTAAACTGGGAAATAATGTGAGAAATTTCATTTGGAATCCAGAAAATGCCCAAATAAGGTCAAGATGATGAGTACGGGTGAATGAGAATGAGTGGCAAATTCTAACAAATACTTGCCATAAATGCTTCTTTAAGCTGATCAAAGTAAAATGGACTGCAGACCATAGGCCTTCAGTGGCTCCTAGGGAACACTGACATACTCTGTGTTAATTATGGAGGGAATG
Organism: Uropsilus gracilis; assembly: GCA_004024945.1. Classification (NCBI taxonomy): domain Eukaryota; kingdom Metazoa; phylum Chordata; class Mammalia; order Eulipotyphla; family Talpidae; genus Uropsilus; species Uropsilus gracilis. The sequence continues at coordinate 18,657 of PVHY01005869.1, read as the reverse complement.
CAACACTGTCATCTTCAAGCCTTGTAAGCATCAAAGAGTCTAGGATCTCAGGTACCTCCTCCAATTCTAAGGCTCTTCACTTGGAAAGCAGACTCCTAGTCTTGGGGTGACTGTGGGATGAGGTTGTGAATGCAGGCAGGCTGGACAGAAGAAGTAAGATGACTATCAGATGGTTTCACTTACAGGTAGAACATAGGGAAACTGAACAAAACATCAGGAAAAAGATAAAACTTGCAGGCACCCATATATCTGAGGCAAACAGAAGGTAAGGAGGAGGGAGAGGGGTCAAAACAAGGGAAAGAAGAGCACAAGGGACTATGGTGATTGTTCACAGGTGCTGTAGTGGTAGCAGTATTATGGGGAGAAATAAAATATTGTACAAAAATTAACAATGATGTAAGAAAACAATAAAATTTTTTAAAGTTATGCAAGTGGTTTTATAAATTGAATAATTTCTGTTTTGAGGTTACAAACATTAAATTAAATGTAATACATATTAATTTGTACAAAAAAGAGCTCTTCATAAAGCAACTCACTGTAGGAAAGGCTGTAACCTCCCCTCTGAGCACAAGTGTTACATGAATAGCAGTTTGCTGTAAGAAGCATAGCAGATTGGCCACCATTAAGATGTATATATACTTTGTGTTTAAAAATCAACCGAACACTGTCAAACACTGTTGAATAGGTGAAATTATTTTTGTGATACACTTTGTTGAATTAGAATATTTTTGCAGCATTCCTTGTCATCAGAAACATGGTTAAAGTGTGAAACTAGAAGCAGCAGAAAACTAGCTTATGAAATTGATCAATGTAGAGTGCCATATAGGTTGCTAGGGGAAATAAACATTAAAAGTTAAATCAAAGTTTTACGTGGGAAAAAATTAAATAAAATAAAAACCTATGTCCACACAAAAACCTGTATAAATATTTATAACAACATTATTAAAATCACAAATAATTTGAAGCAACTGAGATGTTCTTTAATATGTGAATGAGTAGACAAACAATAGAATATCACTCTGTGATATAAGAAAAAGAGCATCAAATCACAAAACAATATAGGGAACCATCCATACATATTGCTTAGTGAAAGAAGACAATCTGAAAGAGCTACATGATTCATGATTCTAATCAAATGATATTTTGGAAAAGGGGCAACTAGAAATAAAAACAACCTATGGTTGCCAGGGACTGGGGGATGGAAGAATGAAGCACAAATGAATTTTAGGGCAGAAAATATCTGTATGATAATGTAATGGTATAGATGAGGCCGTACACATTTGTAAAACCACTTAGAACTTTCCGTACAGCACAAAGAGTGAACCTTAAATGTATAATATTAAAAACTCAGTAAGGAGATCATAAACCCCAGGAAGGAATGTAGACTATCACAAGAGAATTTGACTATATTACAAATAGGAAAAATTACTGAAGATAGTGGGGAGACTAGGTCCTGACCTAAGGAACTTTGGAAATGAATGGAGTAAGACTAAAGCCATATGGAACAGTCATAAAGATTGTAATCTATTTATAAAGTCCGTTTTCCTTATGGGCATAACTTAAAAATTCTGATGGTGCAATACACATATACTGAAACTGAAGAGTTAAATAGATGTCAGATGGTGGGAACCAGATTTCCCTCTTTTGGCATGGGAATTGATCGATAAAAAGGGGGTGGAGACTAAAGCGATCCATGTGGTAATAATGGATTAGAGTTAGAGATATCAGTATGCACTCATGTTTACCTTAAATGTAGATATAGACAGTTGCATATAGAAATATTTATAGATACATGTATATCCTTGAGTTAATGAATACATACTTATTTCTTTGCTCTGCCAGCTTAGCAGATCTAGAAGTAATGAAACCACAGGTACAAAGAGCACATCTTGCTTCCAAATAATGGTTTCTACAATAAAAGTAATGAGGGCTCCTTGGAAAAATGACTGACTCTAAAACTGGGAAAGGAAATATACAAGATGAACATCTGTTAAAGAATAATGAAATGCTCATACACACACACACACACACACACACACACATCGATGGAGGTCTGTCAAAGGTATACTGGAGCCAACTGAAAGAGCTCCTAATGGTCAAAATTGCCATAATTTGAGTAGCAAAATAAAGTGATATTTAATAACCCAAAGTAAAAAATGAATATCCATTAATTCAGACTGATATAAGTAAACCACTAAATAGATTTATAGATGGGGAAAGGAAATAAGCCTCTCAAGAAGAAAAATTCCAAATAACATAGATACTTTTCCCTCAAGGAGGGAGAGTCAAATAGTCACTTCTTTAATTTTTTAAAAAAATTGTTTGCTGAGTTAACATTGATACACAGCACTGTATATGGTTCAGATTTACACTTCGCAAATGTATGGTGTCAAACTGCACCTAACACAAAACACCCACAGAAATCTACCATAGTCCACTGGACCCCCTCCACCTTTACTCCCACTCTCCCATGTCCCTTTCTAGTAGCTTCAGTTCTGCAGTCAGATTTCAAGTGTCCATTTTGGTTCTGGTTTTGTCTGTTCTTTTACCTTGTTTTTGTATTCCACATATAAACGAAATCATGCAATATTTATCTTTCTAACTAATTTTATTTAGCATAGTCCCCTTCAATTTTATTCATGTCACAAATGGGAAGATTTCATCCTTTTTTATATATAGCTAAGTGGTATTCCATTATATATATATTATATAACATCTTTTAGTGTGTGTGTGTGTGTGTGTGTGTGTATGCCCATGAGGTATTCCTACTATACTTCACTTACCACCAAATCAGCCAAAATCCACCACCATGGTCCACTGTGCTTTCTTCCCTCTTAGTTCTTATCTTTCCCCCACCTCTTCCAACTCTAGATGTCTCAGTTCTGTAGTCAGACCCTTAGAGTGTTTTTCCTATATACCACATATTAGTGGTACTATCATGTATGTATCTTTCTCTCTCTGTATTATTTCACATAGCACAATCCCTACCAGTTCTATACTTGTTATGTGAAATGGCATGAGTTTATCTTTTTTGATCATTGAGTAATATCATTCATATATATATATATATATATATATATATATATATATATATATATATACCACATCATCTGTTTTGGGAAACTAAGGTTGTTTCCATAATTTGACTGTGGCAGAATAGCAGTGCAATAAATGTGAGAGTGCAAGTTTCCTTTTGAATTAATATTTTTGAATTTGGGGGATAGATGACTAGGAGTAGAATTATTGGATCAAGTGGAAGATCCGTTTTTAATCTTTTAAAACACTACTGTACTACTTTCCACAAGGGCTGGACCAGTTTGCATTCTCATCAGCATTGTAAAAGGGTTCTTTTTTCTTCACATCCTCACCAGCACTTGGTGTTTCTAGTCTGTTCCATATGAGCTACTCTCACAGATATGAGAGTATCTCATTGAAGTTTTGATTTGCTTTTCCCAGATAACTTATAATGAAGAGTTTTTCATGTGCATTTATTCATATGGCTTCTGGTTCGTTTCACTGTGTAGAAACATTTTAGTCTGATGTAGCCCCAATTGTTTATGTTCTATTTTGTTTTCCTTGCTGTTGGAGACAAATCCATAAAGACATTACTGAAGCTTATGAAATGAAGTGTTCTGCCTATGATTTTTTTCCAAGTATTTTACAATTTCAGGTCTTACGTCCATGTCTTTTATCCATTTTGATTTTTTTTTGTGTGTAAGATAGCTTCATTCTTTTGCATGTAGCTGTTCAGTTCTGCCAACACCATTTATTTAAGAGACTCCATATTCCAGTGTAACTTTGACCCCTTTACCATAGGCTAACTGTTCATATAAATTAATTTCTGGACTTTCAACCCTCTTCCATTGGTCTATGTATCTGGTTTTATTCCAGTATTAGACTATTTCGATTATTATGGCTTTATAATATAGTTTGATATCTACCTCCATCTCTTTCTTTTTTGGCCAGATTGCTTTTGTTATTTGGGAATTTTTGTGATTCCACATAAACTTCAGCAGTGTTTGTTCCAGTTCTTTGAAGAATATCATAGATATTTTTATTGGAATTGCATTGAAACTATAGATTGCTTTGGGTAAGTTGCCATTTTGACAATGTTGTTTCTTCCCGTCCATGTACAGGGAATATCTGTCCATTTCATTGTATTTTCTTCTATTTCTTTTAACAAAACCATATCTTCCTAATCCACTCATCTGTTGCTGGGCACTCAGGTTGTTCCCATAACTTACCTTTGTAAATAGTGCTGCAGTGACATAAGAGTGTACATAAAATCTTCAAGTATATGAGTTTGTATTTTGTGGAGAAATAACCTCAAAATGGGACTATTGGATCATTTGTTACATTTTTAATGATTTGAGAAATTTCCATACAGTTTTCCTCAGAGACTGAGCTCTGTAGTCTACATTACCACCAACAGGTTAGGAGAGTTATTGTTTTCTCCATACCCTTACCAACACTTGTTCTGAATTTTTTAAAACAAGCTATGAGGCAGTATTCTATAAACAAGGTATGAGGTAGTATTCTATTTCCCAGATAATGAGCATTTTTCCATATGCCTATTGACAATCTATATGTCTCCTTTACTGAATTCTCTATTTAACTTTTCCACATTTTAATTTTTTTCTTTTTATTGAGTTGTATCAGTTCTTTGTAAATTTTGGATAGTTGCCTCTTGTCAGATGTATGATGTGCAAATACTTCCTCCTTTTCAATAGGGTGTTAATTTATTCTAATGATGTTTTCTTTTGCTGTGCAGAAGTTTTTCATTTGATGTAGTTTCATTTGTTCATTTCTGCTTTTGTTTCCATTGCCAGTGTAATTGAAACATCAAAGACATTTTGGAAGCCAATGTCTCTTCTCATTTACTTTTGTAAATTAAAGTTGTCTTTTAAAAGTCCATTTTAAAATAGTGTGCTAACCAAAAGGTGACAAAGTCCATCTTGTTTTAGTTCTTATCTGAATTTCTTTGTTTAAAGATGATGTTGGACAACTGTTCATAAGTTTATTATCCAAGTACATTTTTCTTTTGTGATATTTCCTTTTATTGTCCTTTGCTACTAGGGTAATTATTTTATAGTTGATAGATGTTAGATCAAGAAATTATTCTGCCCATCATATGTGCTCTTTTCCAATTTGTCATTTGTCTTTCAATCTTGTTTATGACATTTTTTGATACACAGAAATTTTTCATTTTTATGTAGTCAAATCTGTCAATCTTCCTTTCATGGTTTGTACATTTCATATCATGCTTGAAAAGGCCTATGCTACCTTGAGATGATAAAAATGCTCACTAGTATTTCCTTCTACTGGTTTTACTATTTTTTACATCTTTATATTAATATACCAAAAATTTTGTGATATAAAGAGTTAGGCAAAATCTATCCATTTTCATTTTTTAAATAACTAGCTGTCCTAATGGTCCTTTATTAGGTATATTTCCCTATTAAATGGCAATAAATTTTATAGCAAGTTAAAGGCATATTTGAATTGTAACTGAATTTTCAATTTTGATTGTACGATTGTCTCTCTCTGTTCCCATAGTATTTCAATTACTGTAACTTTGAAACAAGTTTTAATATCTGGTAGAGCAAATTCCTTATTAGTTTTGTTTTCCAGAATTTCTTTGCTATTCCTTAATATTTTTCCAGTAAATTTTAGAATAACTTTCTAAAGTTTTTAACACTAAATGTTACCTCCAAAACTCTTAAATTTTCATTGGGAATATATTTAACTTATTGGTTAATTATGAGAGAACTCGCAGTTTGTACAATGTTCAGTCTCCTGTCTAAAACAAAGATATTTATCTAGGTCTTTTATTTCCCTTACAGAATTTTTACTATTCTTCATATGAGTCTTACACTTTTATAAATTTGTATTCCAATGTATTCTATTGCTATTGGCAATTGATTATTTCCCCATTATCCTTACCATGCTCATATGAAAGATTGGTCTCTATCTTTTTTGATTTCTTCAAATATTCTTACCACTTTTGTTATCAAGACTACAAAACCCAGATTCCCAAATTCATAAAATGAATTGGGGAAATGTTTTCTTGTTTTGTTATTCCCTAGACAAGTTTTGTGTGAAATTAGATTTACCAGCATCTTGAATGTTAGTAGAACTTACCAGTGAAATCATCTGGGTTATCAAATTTTGAGTAAAGAGTGTAATATGGTTTTACTTAACTGATTCATTGTTTCAGAGTTCATATGTCTGTTCTAGTTTTTCTATTCTTCTGTGTTGTTGAATCATATTTTCCCAGAATATCATTCATTTTGTTTTCGATTTCAGTTTATTGGCATAAAATAATTTATGGCATAACATAATATTTAATCTTGTCCATATTTCTACTTATGATCTTTTTTATACTTTTACTTGTCTTTATTGATTTGTGTTTCCAAAGATTCAAGTAATTTCAAAAGATCAATCTTTTCAAATAACAATTTGATAACTAAATCTTTCCTAGTGTAGCTTAATTTCCTGTTTCATTAATTATTGGCCTTATCTTTGTTATTTCATTTCTCTTATTTTCTTTGTGTCTAGTTCACTGTTTCTTTTTAACTTCTTAAATTGAGCACTCAATATATAAATATTCAACAAATCTTAAGGAAAACAATGGGGTGGACAAAAACTACAAATGATCAAATGAATGTTCCAGGAAATAATACACAACAGAAAGAATGTCAACACACTGAAATCAACAGCATAAACATGGAAGATTATTTCAACCTGATTGAAAAAGAATTCAGAGCCACCATAAGAAAAACACTGAAAAATTTATGAGAAAAAGCAGAGAAGGAAATGCAAGCACAGTAAGAGCTACAAGAAAAGGCAGAGAAGGAAAAGAATGATATTCAAAATAAAATCAACAAACTAAAGAATGAAAATGAAATTTTTTTAAAAATGGAGGAACTTAAGAAAATTCATGAAGAAAGAATAGAAGAAATGGAAGAACACATAGGTACTCTCAAAGACTCAGAGGTAAAAAGAATCCAAAAAGGAAAGGAAGGAGTGGTTCAAAGGAAGAAATTTGAAAAAAAAAACACTCCAAGAAATATCTGACACCATGAGAAAAGGAAACGTTAAAATCATGGGAATCCCAGAAGAAGAGGAGAGAGACTAAGGAACTGAGAAACTACTCAAGGAAATAATTGAAGAGAACATCCTAAATGTGATGCAAGAAGCAAAAATAGAGACTCAGAAAGCTAGAAAAATACCAAATTATCATAATTTTAAAAAACCTGCAAGATACATAATAGTAAAATTCCAAAAAATTTAAGACAAAGATAACATAATAAGGCTGGCAAGAGGCAAGAAACAGATAACTGATATAGGAAAACCTATTAGACACACATCAAATTTTTTGGAAGAAACACTTCAGACAAGAAGAAAATGGAGTAACATACTCAACAAGCTCAAAAACAAAAACAAAACAAATGCCAGTCCAGTATACTTTATCCTGCAAAGTTCTCATTCATCTATAAGGGGAAAATATGGACCTTCACAGACAAACAAAATCTCAGAAATTCACTTCTAATAAAGTTCCCCTTGAAGAAATATTACAAGAAACTTTAAAATCTAAACCAACAAAGGAATGAACAAGAAGAAGGTAACAAGTTAATGATTCCATTCAAACAAAAAGATGAAGAAAATGAAAATTATGGGCTCTCACTTATCTACAGTCACCTTAAATGTTAATAGACTAAATGCACTAATAAAAACACACAGAGTAATGGTATGGATTAAAAAACAGAACCCATCCTTCTGCTGTCTGCAAGGAACAACACCTAACTACTAAAGATAAACATAACTTGAAAGAAAAAGGTTGGAAAACAATTCTGCAATAGACTTCAACCTAAAAAAATGAGAAGAGACACAGATGGCCACTATATAGTGATCAAGGGGTCAATATACCAGGAAGACATAACACTTATTAATATATATGCACCAAGTGAAAAGCACCAAAATAGATCAGACAATTCGCAACATCTTTGAAAAAAGACATTAAAGGAAATACATATGTAGTAGGAGCTTTCAACTACCTACTCTCACCAAGAGATAGATCAATGAAACAAAAAATAAACAGACACCATAACTCTAAATGAGCACCTAGGCCAAATGGACCTAATAGACATCTATAGGACACTACACCCTCCCAAAATTTGATTATACATATTTCTCAAGTGCATATGGATCATTCTATAGAATCAGTCATGTACTGGGCCACAAGACCAGCATCAACATGTTCATGAAATTTGACACTATACCATCAATTTTATCTGACCATGAAGGTATCAAGCTAGAAATCAGACTTAGAAAAAAGGACTGGAAATCTCCCATTATATGGAGAATGACACCATCACTATCAGAAAAAGAGTAGATTAGTGAGGAAATCAAAGAAGAAATAAAGAAATGTTCAAGATGAACAACAATGAGGACACAACCTTCCAGAACATAAGGAATGTTGCAAAAGCAGAATTAAGCGCAAAATATATAGCATACATCCTACATCAAGAAACAAGAAAATATCCAAACAACCTAATCTCACAACTGAGATAACTAAAGAAAGAAATGCAAAAATAAAATTTTAAAGCAAGTAGAAGGAAGGGAATAATAAATATTCAAGCAGAAATAAGTGAAATGGAAATAAAAAAGACCAAGAGAGGGGGAGGAGGGTAAAATCAGGGGAATGATGAGCACAATAGATTAAGATGGTTCAAGGATAATAAGGTTTCTGGAACAGCAAACATGTCAGATCGCTGGTACACAGGACTATAAGACTGATTATAGAGACAAACTATCTCAGAAATACAATCACTGTGCTCTCCAATGATGGGAACAGAATTTCCTGTTCAGAGATGCCTTCAGCATGATCAAAGGACACTCCCACTTTAGGGGGTGAGGAAAAGCCACAGAGATGGGCAGTGGCCCCATGATGAACCAGACCAACCATCTGCCAGAGCCTATCTTGATCAAAAAAAATGGTGCACAAACTTTGGCCGGGAGAATCACTCCTAACATCAGCAACCAGAACTACAAAACAAAGAAGGAGCAAAATACGACAGATGGGCCAGAGCAGCTGATCAGAAAGAAGGAGTACTACTAAATACATTCTACAAAGCCAACATCACACTAATACCAAAACCAAGTAAAGATAACTCAAAGAAAGAAAACTACAGGCCAATCTCCTAAAGAACACACATGCAAAAATTTTCAACAAAATTCTAGCAAATAGAATCCGATAATGCAGCAAAAGATAATACACCATGAACAAGTGGAGTCTGCCCCAGGGAAACAAGGATGGTTCAACACCTGAAACTCAATTAATGTAATCCAACACATTAACAAAGAGAAAAATAAAAACCACATGATCATATCAATAGATGCTGAGAAAGCATTCAACAAAGTTCAACCTCCATTTATGATAAAGGTCTTCAAAATTCTGGGGATAGAAGGAACACACTTTAACTTAATAAAAGTAATATATGACAACATGCAGTCAGTATTACTCTAAACAGTGAAAAACTGAATCAGTTACCTTTGAGATAGGGAACAAGACAAGGCTGTCCACTCTCACCACTGCTTTTCAATATAACACTGGAAGTTCTAGCTGGATCAGTAAGGCAAGAGGACATAAAAGGAATCCAAATCAGGGAAGAGGTAAAATTATCATTGTTTGCAGATGATAATTTATTCAGAAAACCCTAAAAATTCTACAGAAAAGATAATGAAAATAATAAGCCAGTTCAATAAGTTAGCCAGTTACAAAATCAACAGATAAATCTGTCATAGTCTTATATGTAAAAAATCAGTTTGAAAAAGAATTAATTAGCAAAACTACTCTATATACAACTGTACCAATGAAAATTAAATACCTGGGAATAAACTTCGCAAAAAGATGTAAAAGATCTATACAAAGAGAACAATAAATCATTGTGAAAAGAAATAGAAAACATTATAAAATGGGAAGATATTCCCTGCTCATGAATTGGAAGAATTAATACTACCAAAATGGTCATCCTACCAAAAGCAATCTACAGATGCAATGCAATTCCAATAAAACTTCCAATGACATTCTTTAAAGAGATAGAACAAAAATTACTGAAATTCATATGGAATAAAAAAAAGACCTCGAATATCTGAAACTCTCCTGACCAAAAGAAGAGAGAATGGAGGTATAACAATCCCAGGCTTCAAATTTTGCTACAAAGCCATAATAATTAAAACAGTATGACACTGGAACAAAAACAGACAATCAGACCAATGAGAACAGAATTGAGTGCCCAGAAATAAAGCCACACATGTACAGTCAACTAATTTTTGACAAAGCAATTTTTGACAAAAAAAAATATATTGAAACAAAGATAGCCTCTTCAATAAAAGAAAACTGGATCATGACATGCAAAAAAAAAAAAAATGAACCAAGGCAACTCCCTCATACCGTGTACAAAAAACAACTCAAAATGGATAAAAGACTTGGATGTAAGACCTGAAACCATAAAATACATAGGAGAAAGTATGGACAAAACACTCCAAGACTTAACACTTCAGAAACTCCTTCCAGAACACATCTACCAATGTTAAAAAAAAATAAGGAAAACATAAACAACTAGTACTACCTACATCAAATTAAGAAGCTTCTGTACCACAAGAAACAATAACCAAAACAAAAAGAAACACAACAGAAAGGGAGAAAATTTTTGCGCTCTGTACAAATGATAAGGATTTGATAACAAAGATCCTCAATTCACTTAACTCAACAAAATAAGCAAGACAAAAAGCCCACTCAAAAAGTGGAGAGAACTAAAAAGACACATGACCAAAGAAGAAATACAAATGACCAATGGGAATATGAATAAAAATGCTCAACATCACTAATTATCAGGAAAATGCAAATCAAAACCACACTGAGATACCATCTCACACCAGTAAGAATGCCCCTTATCAAAAAAAAAAAAAAAGACAGCATCAAGTGCTGACATGGAATGTGGAGAGAAATGAATGCTCTTACATTTCTGGCAGGATAGCAAACTGGTCCAGCCACTATGGAATCGTGTGTGGAGGACCCTCAAACTACTGAAAATGGAGCTACCATTTGACCCAGTGATCCTATTACCGTACATGTGTGACTTTATTTCTGGGCACTCAATTCTGTTCCCTTGGTCTGATTGTCTGTTTTTGTTCCATATCATACTGTTTTAATTATTATGGCTTTGTAGTATAATTTGAAGTCTGGGATTGTTATACATCCATTCTTTCTTCTTTTGGTCAGGAGGGTTTTGGTTATTTGAGGTCTTTTGTTATTCCATACCTTTGAAATCCACCCAAAGGATACAAAAAAGACTAACTCAAAAAGACACCTGTACTCAGATGTGTATCACAGCACTATTTACCATTGCCAGGATATGGAAACAACCTAAATTCCCCAAAACTGATGAATGATTGAAAAAGATATGGCATATTTACACAATGGAATATTATTCTGCAATAAAAACTGATAAATATGAGGCATTTATGATGACATGGATGAACCTAGAAGGAATCATCTTAAGAGAAATAAGTCCAAAAGAAAAAGACAAAAACCATATGATCTCACCTATAGATGGAATATGTGAATAACAAACAAAGGGTCAGGGAAAATTCAAAATAAGTCATCAGTGGTGCTGTATATATGCACATACAAATACATAAATATGTAAACAATGAGATGATTAGAAGAAACTACAAATTTAAAAAGAATGTCAGAGACCTTTTAAAAAAGAATGATGCTTGATGTGGGTTTGTCATATATGGTTTTTATTATATTGAGATATGTCCCTTTGATCCTGAGATTTTTCAAGAGCCTTCATTATGAATGAATGCTGGACATTGTCAAATGCTTTCTCTGTGTCTGTTGATCTGTGTCTATGATCATATCATTTTTAGTTTTCTCCTTGTCATGATACATTGTTAGTTGATTTTCAGGTGTTTTCAGTATGCTTTTCAGATGTTTTCATTATGATTTTTCAGATGTTTTCAGTATGATTTTCAGATGTTTTCAGTATGATTTTTCAGATGATTTCAGTATGATTTTCAGATGTTTCTGAACCATCCCTGTGCCCCTGAGATAAATCCGACTTGGTTGTGGTGTGTAACACTTTTTGTGCATTGTTGGATTCAGCTTGCCAAAATTTTGTTTAGAATTTTTGCAACTGTGTTCATTAGGGATATTGGTCTGTAGTTTTCTTTCTTTGTGTTATCTTTGTTTGGTTTTTGTATTAGTGTAATGTTTGCCTCGTAGAATGTATTTGGCAGTTTTTCTCAATTTTTTGAAAGAGTTTTATTTATACAGGTGTTGTTTCATTTTTGAACATTTGATACAGCTTATTTGTGAAACCATCTGGTTCTGGGCCCTTGTTTTTAGGAAGAGTTTTTATGTCTGCTTCTATTTCACTGCTCATAATTGGTTTGCTTAAACTCTCTAGTTCCTCTTTGTTCAGCTTTGAGTGATTGTATAATTCCAAGAATTTGTCCATGTCATGGAAGTTGTTGTACTTGTTTGCATATAAATGCTCATAATAGTGTCTATGCACTGGATTTCTGCTGTGTCTGTTGTAACTTCTCTTTTGTTTATAATCCTACTTGCTTCATCTGATTTTATGATTCTTTTTTCTCCTTTTCTATCTTCTTTCCAAGTAACTGAGGTTTTGATATTCAATTCTTTACTAGTTTGTACATTGTATATTTCTATTTTTTTAGTAGTTACCCTTAAATTTTAGTATTCATACTGAATGGAACCAGGCTTGAATTTAATCAGTATCTCTAACTTCCTTCTTAGTGATACAAGGATCTTCTAACACATTAATATTGCTCCCCTTTCAGCTTAGTTATTATTGTTTCCCAGTAATTTAATTCCACTGTTTTTTCCAAGTTAGTGGCTATATTGTTTCACATAAGTAATGGCTGTTTATATTTATTGAAATTTTTTTGCTCATTATACTTTCTTTCATCTTATTCTCCTTTCAGGAAATTTGTTTTGGATGAACCTTTACTGAGATTCTTATTACAGATGTCTAAAAATTTATTTAGCTTTTATTTCTCAATATTAACTTTTCAAGAATGAATATTCTAGATTGAGAGATATTTTTCTTTGGCACTTTGAGAATATTACTCCTCTATCTTGTGGTTTTGATTGTTTCTTTTCAGAAATCTCTCGGTTTAATAACAGCATTTCTTTTGGAGTAATACATCATTTCTGCTGGTCTCTTTTTCATACTTACCTTTTTACCACAATATGTCTATGGGTAGTTTTTTTTTTTTTGTATTTGTTCTGCTGATTTGCTGTATTCCCAAATCTAACGATTCATGTCTTTCATTAATAAAGGAAAATTATCAGCCATTATTCTTGGGATGCTGCTCCTTTCTCATTTCCTGCATTCTTCCCATCTAGAAATACAATTAGATTCATGTTAGCTTTTCTCTATCTTCCATATCTTTTAATTTCTCATTTGTAATTCCTAACCTTCTCTCTCTATGCATTCTGAGTAATTTTGTTAAGTTCTGCTTTTCAGATCACTGACATCTCTTTATTTCTGCCCAATTTCCTATTTATCCACTCTTCATTGAGTTTTTAAAATGAACAAGCACATTTTTATTCTGGAAAACTTACTTAGTGCTTTGAAAATTTTCTAAGCTTCCAGACCAGAGATGATGGTGTAGACTAATTTGTCTCTTCAATCTTACAATTTTAAGTTCTATAGATAATATGAGGCAACAAAATATAACTCTAAAAGATGGAAAGAGAAGAGTAAGTAAAAGTATATCAATAAAACATGTAACAACACATTACCAAATGGAAGTTGACTCAGGCCTATCAATTTCTGATTCTCAATTTGCCAACACAGTGTCTCCGGTAGGTTGATTTATCCTTCAGAAGAAAGGAGAGTCTCAATGACAACCCTAGGTGAACTTAGTAGCACAGCCAAGAGAGAAAAATTGGGATCACCTTTGACAGTAAGTGACCAGAGCAAGCCTCTCCCTCCACACCATGTCCAAGATCCTCTTTCTCCACAGAGAAAGAATAGGTGGTCATGCAGTACCAGGAAGGTTACCCACTACAGTTAGTGACCTACATAGGAAACTTTTTGTTTCCATGGGCCTGAGAATTGTCTGCACTTCCAGGGATGTGGGAGACAGTAACCAAGGGACACCAACAAGGGAAATCTCATTGCAATAAGCTGAGCTGTCTGGGTCTGAAAGCATTTTTAGTCTCCCATAGATGCTTCTACTGCAAGAAGCATCTGGCCAGAAAGCTCACCTTCCATCAAAGAACCAGAGACTTCCATCCACAATAGGTGGAAGGCAGTACCAGAGGTAAGGGGGATTCCATTACAAGTTCTTTGGACCAGAAAGCACTCAAACTATGTGAATAGAGAATGCTTTACTCCATCTAAATGTACCAAGCAGCCAGAACTGGGAAAGGTAATTCTTACCCACTCAGAGACTTAAGGAATCACAATCAGCACCAGATAATCCAAACAAATAAAAAGATAATAGCAATGACTATGAAAATTAAGTTTTTGGAATCAGAGCCTACCATATCTAAAAAGGTTAAGTATCTGTTAAAGTAAAAGATTTAAATAGAACCCAGAAGCTCTTAATAAAATAGCCAAAATGTCTGAGAAGAAGCAATAAGAAAAGCCACTTGACTTCTTATAAGAAGAAATAGAGTGAAGAAAATCACAAAATGAATAGAAAACAACACCATAAGCAAGAAGAGTTAGATGTCGGAAGATTATGCCAAAGGTCAAAAATGGACCTTATAAAATTTTTTCAAGAAACAGTTATAAATTCACTGAAAACAAATGAAGACATAGAAAATCCCAGAAAAGAGATGTAAGTTATAAAAAAGAAACAAATGGAAACTATAAAACTGGAAAAAATGCAAAAATTAAAGACTTGCTACAACAGCTACAATGGCTCAATTATAGAGTGCTGATGAAAGAAAACACATCAGTTTAAGGACCAGTGAACTTAAGGGCCGGTTAATAGAAACATAATTGATTCAAAAATAATTGAAGAGAGTCCCAGATATTAGAGAAATATTAACAAAAAGTCAACATTTTTTTATCAGAGTCCCCAAATGAGAGATAAATAAGCATGAGGCTGAAAGAATATTAGAAGAAATGTCTAAATACTTTCTAAATTGATGAAATATATAAACCTACAGGCACAGAAAGTTGAGTGAACCCCATAAAGGAAAAACCCAAAGAAACCCAAACCAAGATATCATGTAAACAACAAAAGCATAACAATTAAAAAGAGAATGACGTGTATAAAAAAAAAACCCTTTTGGTGTGTATAAGATTCTTTTAAGATGACAGAAGAATATAGACTAGGAAAATTATTTACAAACCACATAACTGACAAAGGATTCATATTTATAGTATATAAACAATTCTTAAAACTCAATAGTAAAAATGAAACTATCCAATTATAATATCTGTGAAAAATATTAATAAACATTTTACTAATGACTATTTTCTAGGGCATTTTACCAACCTCTCTTATATTTAAATACAAATTTTTAGATAGCTAATATATTTAGCATAACATTTATCTTTTAAGTCATTTTTAAAGGTACATTTCAATAGTAATAAGTCCATTCACAAAGTTGTGCAGCCATCATTATTCTTTATTTCCCGGCCTTTCATTTTCTTTAAAAGTTCCAGAAAATAAAGAATTAGAACTTCCAGTATTTTATTTTTACCTTGGCAATCTTCCTATGATTCAGAGGAAGAGATAGCAATTTATCCTTCATTCTAAATTCAGTTATCTCCTAGTGATTAGATTTACTAATTGCTGGTTTTGTCCACTATTAAGTAAAATGTATTTACTGACTATCCACCAGGTGTCAGGCATTGTACTATGCTTGTGGCGTACAGCAAGAATCAAAACAGACAGAAATTCTACTTCTCTGAATCTACATTTGTCTTTCTAGAATCTTTAAGATAATTTTTCCACACCATCATCCTTTTTATTCCCTTGTCCCTTTCCTGGTCCCCTTCCTCTTAACCTTGTATCTGAAGATTCTGGTCTCCACTGTTTTTTTGTTTTTTTTTTTTTTAAGTGTTTGATGTTATCAAATTGTCTGTTCTGTAAATGTCAAGTACTTGGAGTTTTATTTGTTCTTATTGATGTACATCATTGTTTTAGAAACATAGGCTCTCTCTCTTCAGGTGTTGTTACCATACTGCACACACCAACAAAACACCAATAGTCCACCACCATAGTCCACTGTGCTCCCTCCCCACTTTGCTGTCATTCCTTTACCTCCTTCTCATAGCCTCAGTTCTATTGTCAGTTTTCTTGGCTAATTATCAGTCCGGCTGCATCTGACCTTCTGTTCTGTTTCTCTTTATTCCACACATAAATGACACCATCCGATATTAGTCTTTCACCTCTAGACTTATTTTGTTAAGCATAATACCCTCCAGTTTTATTCACATTGTCCAAAAAATGGCATGACTTTATCTTCTTATCACTGAATAATATTCCATTGTGTATATATACCACATATTGATCCTCTCATCTGTTTTGGAGGTACTTGGGATATTTACAAAATTTGTTATAGTAAAGAGTATTGAAGCAAGTTTACTCCTAGGTATTTTTTTGGTGTATTTACAAATAGGGTCACTTTCTTAATTTCTTCTGCTTCTAGCTCATTGTTCACTTATAGGAAGGCAACTAAGTTTTGTGTATAGACTTTGTAACCTGCCACTTGGCTGAACTGATTTATTGTTTCAATTAATTTTTCCACTGTAGTGTTTAGGATTCTTTATTTATATTGTCATGTCACCTGCAAATAATAATAGCTTTATTTCTTCTTTCCCATTTTGTATTCCTTTTATATCTTTTTCTTGACTAATTGCTTTAGCTGAGCCTTCCAATGCTATGAGAATGTTGTGGTGAAATTGAACATTCTTGTTTTGTACCATATCTTAGTGAAAAAAAATCAGTTTTTCAGCACTGAAAATGATGATTTTCATTTTGGATGTGCCATATGTGGCCTCTATTGTGTTGAGATATATTTTATTTATTCCCAGTTCTTCTAGGGTGTTCAGCATCAATGGAAGCTGAATTCTAGCAAATGCTTTTCCAGCATTTACTGATATGATCCTATGGTTTTCATTTCTTGTATTGAAGTGGTGAATTAAGTTGATTGATTTTTGGATTTTGAAACATCCTTTTGTCATTGGCAAATCCCACATAGACATGGTATATAATCCTTTTAATGAATTACTGGATTTGTAAACAAGTGGCACAGTTGAGAATGCACAACAATCAGAAATTGCACGGATGATGCATACCCTGCAATAAGCCAGGAAAGAAACACTGTGGGAGGAGTCTGGCATGTGAGGACAAAAGCTGTAAAAAATAGCAGGTGGAGAGGTATGTCATCATAGGTTACAGCCACAGTACAGGGCAGCCCAGAAAGTCAGCACCCCTGATTAAGTCACCCCAGGGAATAGGAATGGTTATGAGAAATGCAATTATGGGCCTTTGGTTTGGAAACTGTTATTTGAACATCTGAGGACAGCATAGTTTGCTGGAACCTGTGTATGTTGAAACACTTGGAATCTGTGCATGCTGAAATACTTGGAATCTACACCATTCACAAGAGGATAGCTTGCTAGAAAACTGAACTTTGTTCATGCTTCTTTGTAAATGCTTGTTCAGATCTGGAGTAGCAAGAAGTCACCATCTTGGAATAGTTTTAGTACTTTGAAACTGGATAGTAACTGTGTGGTAAGATAGCTGGACACTTGTAGCCTCAGGGACTTCTGGTTCTCTCCTTGTTCATAAAGAAACATTTTTATTGTTGTTTTAAATTGTCTTACATATGTGCATGGGGATGGAAGAAATCAGAGAATGCTTTAATTATTGGCTTCTCTTCTTGCTACATTTGATCCTGCTCTGCAACTGGTTTCAGATTCAGTTTGTTAAGATTTTGTTGTTACATCATAGTATGTAGGCTTCTTTTCCCTGGTCATTTTCGTGTGGTTTTGGAAATATAAATACTGGCCTCATAAAATATGTTTGGAAACATTCCTTCTTTCTCAATTCTCTGAATAAGTTTGACATGGATAGGTATTAGCTCATCTTTGAAGGTTTGATAGAACTCACTAGTGAAGCTACCAAACTTGAAATTTTGTGGGGAGAGATTTGAAGACTTTCGATTTCGCTGCTTGTGTTTGCTCTATTCAGATTTTCTATTTCTTTCCAATTCAGTTTATGATTGTTCCATATTGCAAAAATTTGCTCATGCTTGCAGGTTATTGAACTATTAGCATATAATAAAAATGATAATCTGGTAATATCCTCTGAATTTGTGTGATGTGAAACTTTATTTCATTTTTTTAACTCACATCATTTTTTATTTTTATTTGTTCATATGTTTATTTTTAATTAATTTATATAAAAATTTCACATCATTGTAATCCCAGAGATTTACCCGCTCATAATCCCCACGATTCACCCCCCTTTCCCTCCTGCCCAAAGTTGTGTGCTTCAGTTTGGTGCTTAGCTTGTTTTGACTTTTCCTCAAGGCTTTTGTTTATTTTTTTCACTATATCCCATATATTAGTGAAGCCATTTGGCTTC
>PVHY01005868.1:0-79221 GCA_004024945.1 Uropsilus gracilis | reverse complement strand
TGTTTTGACTTTTCCTCAAGGATTTGTTTATTTTTTCACTATACCCATATATTAGTGAAACCATTTGGTTTCTGTCTTTTTCTTTTTGAATTGTTTCTGCTAATATGATTTCTTCTAAGTACATCCATGTTGTTACAAAATCATTGAACTTGTCATTTTTAATTGATGAGTAATATTCCATCGTGTATATATACCACATTTTTTTCATCCAGTCATCTGTTTTGGGCATTTACGTTGCTTCCATGTCCTTGCAATTATAAATTGTGCTGCAGTAAACATCCAAGCACAGGTGTCCCATTGTACCCACATTGAGGTCTCTTTTGGGTAGATTCCCAAGATAGCAATTGCTGGGTCAAATGGTAGTTCCATTTTCATTAACATGAGGGTCCTCCACACAGCTTTCCATAGAGGTTGGACCAGTTTACATTCCTTTGTGGAATATTTTGACTTTAAAAGTTTTTCGTGCGTATTCTAGCCGAAGTAAAAAGTGGAAATGTTAAGCAATATGTTGAGGGTGGGGAAAAAGCCAGACTTGTGAACTAGATTCTGGAACGTAAATGCTTCCAGGGTCAGCCAGCGAATATTATAAGAGCAGTAGCCTGGACGACTCACACCTTTGCCCAGAAACTCGTACCCCTCCCTGGCTCCACCTCCTCTTAGAGATACCAGCCCACTGTGCTGGAGATGCCAATTTCCCAAAAGAATCCAGAAACCAGCCCTTTATTTTTTATTTTTTTGAGACTAGGTCTCGCTATTTTTTGCCCATAGGAACGCAGGCTCTCATTGCCCGGGGTATCACAGACTCAAGCAATCCCCAGCCTCAGCTTCCCAGGTAGCTGGGATTACAGGCATGCGCCATCATGCCCAGCTATTTTTTTTGGAATTAGGTCTCACTACGGGCCCCAGGCGGGACTCGAACCACGATCCCTAGCCCCTGCTGCTTCATAGGCTGAAAGTAACAGACACGAGCCACCGTGCCCGGTCAGAAACCAGACCTTTAATGTAAAAAACTCTAAATTCTCATGAGAACTCTCTAGATTTTTGAAGTATTGACAAGTAATCAGACATGTCTCTGGCTTATCAGCTTGCAAGGGATCTGAGAGATAATGTGCTTGCACTCTTGGAGTTTATAGATGAGGAAACAGTTCTGAGAGAAGTAAATATCTTTTCCATGATCTGGAGTGAATTTAAATCCCCAACTCTGGAGCTCTCATCTCGGGCCCTTTTCCCGCTTCCATCTGGACAGCGCGTTTCTGTTTGACTTCCAAAAGGGCCATGAAGTGGAGTTTTATTGCAGGTGATGGGGTCATCCAAACTCTGCGATGGAAGCAGTGGTGACCGCAGGAGGTGGGAGCCCCAGGACTTGTGAGTATGGTCTCTGTTCTGGGCTCACTTGTTCCCAGAAGAAGCTGTTCTTGGCAGAGCCTCCAAGCTCCTAGGAGTCATCGTACGGAACAACACACGGATTTAATTTTGCTAAAGCTTGATCTGCTCTAGGAAAGGAGATCCACTGTGGCTTGACTAGGGGTTTTCTGCCTTAGAATATATACAATCTAAACTATTTTGGAGACTCCAACTGAGCCTTTATGACAGACTTGGATCATGCCCTCGATAACAGGCCAAAATATCAGCCTTGTCCTTTGTGCCCCCCGGGATCACAGCATCAAGCCATCACTGCCCAGTCGAGCAGCTCTATGGGGAGATGGTGAGAAAGTCCTTTTTACTGGCTGGTCGGTGTGGTAAGCCACTGACTGAGCACAGGGTTCTGAAGTGAGTGTTTCCTGTCCCGCAGCAGGGGAGAGGAGAGGCTGGGGCCTCTCCAATTCATGTGCTGCTCTGTCTGCTCGTAAAAAGGAGAGATGTTTGATTGTTTTTGCAAGTTATTACAGCACGAACCCCAGACACCATAGCCAATCTCTTGAGGAAAGTTGATGAGGGTCCAGGAGCAGCCGTCAGGCCCTGGGAGGGTGACTCATAAGCAGCCAAGTTCCCGTACACACCCTTCCCAGCCAAGAGGGAAGAGACTTAAGTGAGGAGCTCGATGCGGAGGGGTGGGTGGAGTGCTGCAGGCATGGTCTTCATTTTTGAGAAACTGTGTGTTACAGTCAAAGCATCCACACCTTGTGAGCAGCCAGGAGCTTTGAAAATAGGGGGTTATGCAGACAACTGTGCTGCTGGCCTATTTTCATCTGTAAGGCCAGGTGGCCGCTGTCTTGGAGTAAACAAACTCGGTTTGAGCTCAGCCTCCACTGGAGGCATGCACCGTGGCAGCGCTTTGGTGGCTGCCTTTCCTTCAGGCCTGTTGGAAGTGTTTCTGAGGCCAGTGTGATCTCTGGGTCTCAGCAGCAGAACAACTGGTTTTTCAAGCGGTTGAGAAAGCCTGTGATTTATGTGGCTGAAGTATGGTGTAATTGACCCCCATTTCCAACCCCTAAAGTTCCAGAACAAACTCAGGATTCATGTGAATCAGCAGTTTAGTCATTAACTTTTGGAAGATACATAAACATGGAAAATGCTGCAGAAAACCTTGCAGCTCGCTGTATTTTCACAAACCTTTGCAGTCAGCAGCCAGGTCAAGGAAGGCCATGGTAGGTACCCACTGGAAGCCACTCTCCCAATTCTGACTATGCCGGTAGAATATGCCCTGAGAATGTTGTGGCTTTGCACTTACAGGGGCCTAGTCAGACAGTGTGGCATCGTCAAGCTAAGGGAGGAAGAGCCAGGAAGAACTGTGAGTGTAATATCAGGAGGCAGGTGGCTTTGGCCTTTTGGGTCCGGGAGTGATATTGGTTCATTGGCTGGGCTGAAGGTGGCTTTGTGGCCACCTCCTGGAGAGTTGGGAGGTTTGGGAGAGCATAGCCCTGTTTGGGGAGCTGTCACCAAACAGGCAGGCTGAAGACCAAACTTGCAGTTGTGTTCATGATGCCGTGTGCGCTGCTGAGACTGTTTTCTTAAATGCATAATTGTTCAGGAAACACTACAAGCTGAGAGCTGCCTGTTGAGGGTGGAGAGGGGCCCTGAATGGGAGCCAGAGAGAAATGCCATGTGTTGTTACTGATAGAAATCTGATTCTCCCGGATGCCGCCTGTCAGCATGGGGGCTCCTGGAGCTGTTTTCTGATGGCCAGGATGATGCCTGTTCTCAGTGGAGACAGGAGGATGCACCTCCATTTAATGAGTTCCTTGTCTCCGGGGCCAAGGTGTGGGGTTTCTTTGAGGGAAGCCATTAGCCACTTTGATGCTTTGTATAAAAAAACTGAAATCTGCCTGTCTGGGTGTGGAAGGAGGTCCCATATATCATGCTGGTCCTGGGTTCCAACAGCTGGGATCAACCCCCTGTTCCCCACCAGGACCCCTTGGCAGGTGTTGGGATAGCTGGGCTTCTCAGTGGTTTGCTCTCACATTACTTAAATGTGTGACTGTGGTGGTGGTGGTGGTGGTGGTGGTGGTGGGGTGTGTGTGTGTGTGTGTATACACATATATATTTGCTTTAAGTGACTCAGGGAGCAAGAAGGCAAGGGGCAGATCCTGTTGAAATGGTTTCTGTTTTTCCAGTATTCATTCACCTTTTATTAAGCACCAATGTGCTCCGAGTACTGGGGGGTGACTTTTTGGCTAGTGGATAATTGGCGTTTATGTCTGCAGTGTTCCAGGTAAGTTGACAATTGGTTGGAAAGATATATGTTGTGCATTTGTCTCTCTTGATGGGTGTTTATCATGTCTCAACAAGAAACAATATTGGTTTATCCCAAAGAACATGATATACAGTGGTCATGATTTTGTATACTAGAAAGTGTTCTGCATGTAAGTTGAGGAGTTATTTTTATTCCATGGCATATAGACTTCTGTTTATGTACTTAAGGCACTATAAAGGGTAGACTTTGAGCGGGGTATACTACAAACCTGTTTCCTATCTTTTACATGTTAGAGAATGAGCCTCACTCCTACAGGTACCAGTTGACAGCTCCGGATCTGTATCCTCCCCTGTCAGGTGTGGAAAGGCAAGGTCTGTAGGCAGAGCTGAGGGTGTAGGAGAGACAGGATGTCCAGCAATTGGAATGGGAGGACTTCCCTGAGAGCCTGTGATTCATGTTAAGGTTTCCCTGTTGTGCAGTAAATACATTTCTCATTGGTTGTACTTCTGCCACCCTTCCGATCCTATGTATCCGTGTGAGGGTGGAGACCTTGGCACCCAGGTGGCAGGTGAGATGCATCAGACATGTCCATTGTCGAAGTTAACATTTGCCTCCTGAGGTCCCAGTTCTGCTCTTCTGCTTACTACGTTCCTTACACTCTGTACGTAACACGCTGTGTCTGTTTGCTTACTTGTCAAGTGAAGTTGAAATTAGTATCTATGACATAAGATTTTTATGATCACCAATTAAGTATGCAAATACTCACTGTCTTTACTCCCTGGTTATTTCTGAATGTCCCCATCTCTCAAACTCTGTGTTTTGTATATGAGGTGCCCAGTAAAAGTAAGTTCTCTTTCACCCGAGAGTGTAGCTTAAAATGTTTGCTCGCATACAGTCTGCATTTTAGGAAGGAATTTGTGGACTTTAAAAAATATCTTAAAAAGAAGGGGATGAATTCCTTTTATGAACCCCCACTTTAGGGATTGCATGGAATGTGCTGTTCTGTAGGTATGTGATGAAATCTCAGCTTTGTTTCCACTGCCTGGATAAGGCACGTTGTGAGGGATTGACACTTATAGGAGGCAATTACTTGAATGGGGATCTACAGCCTGAAAATGTTGCTGCCTCTATTACATTAGAATATTCTGTTTATGTGCCTGAAGGGAATGGGAGGAAGACCCAACCAGTAAATCCAGACCAGCCACCAAGGGACTTCAGGAAGGAAGCTCTGAGGGTGTTGCCTTTTCCCCTGCCAAGTTTTCATCTCTTAGATTATGGAAACATTATCAGGGAGGATCCATTAGAAAGCAATGTCACTGAAAAATCCACTAGGAAGTGAGTCTACACTATCATTATCTCCCTGGGTTTTGTATCCTGTTTTAGAAGACAGGGACATTCTGCTATGTGAACCAAATACTTGCTCCAGGTCCTCACACCACTTGGTTCTAGAAATCCTACGGGTCTTATTTTATCGGTGTTTAGATACAGGCGGTGACTTATCTGTCTTATTCTCTGTATAAATGAGCTCCTTGAGGGCAAGGGCTATAGATGATAGGAGTGATGTAGTGAAATTGGGGGGCTTTGTCCCCAACTTGGTAATGCTGCATTAGGATGGCAGCCTGGAGCAGAGACTTGGAGAAGGGAAGCCAAGGTTTCTCTTGAAAGGAACAGAGAGAGGGGATTTAGGGAGGAGTGTGACTGGAGAGAGAAAACAGAGAGAGAAGAGCTAGAGAAGAGAGAGAGCAGAAGCGCTGCAAGGAGACTGGAGGCTTTGGAGCTGCTGCTGCCATGTGTGATGGTAGGGAAGGAAGTCACACTGTGGGTCCATCCTCAGCCTGGGCTGGTGAGGAGCCATGGGAAACATGCTGGAGAAACTTATGACCTGTGTAAGCTGAATTGGAAATATGGTACTTGAAAACTTGCTTTAACTTTGAAACAGTGAAGTTTAGAAAATTTCTGGAAACCTGAAGAGAACTTGAGTGTTGCTCTTTTCATCATGAGATGTCTGAAGTGGTTGCTACTACTATTGCAAGTGAGTCTTGGTGGTTCAGGCTGAAAGAGGTGGGACTGTGCTTTGTAGGGGGAGAATTGATGGTGCCATCTTTGTTTCTTCATTTGGCTTGAAGTGAATAGTGGTGTCTTTGGAGGAGGATTGACAACGTCATCTTGGTTTCTTCATTGGATCTGAATTCCCTGCTTTTGGAACTGGATTGATGATGCCATCTTAGTTTCTTCATTTGATTGGATCTTCTGCTTTGACTTGAAGATGGGACAGCAGCCACTTAATGTATGCATGTGGCTGAAAGACCCACATATAGCTTTTTGGACTAGAGACTGGACTATGGTAAGATTATCAAAGGAATCCTTTGTACGCTCAGTGGATTTTTGTCTATTTTTTTTTCCTCTTAGTGAATAAATCTTGTTTTTGCCTCCTTAAAGTTAGTGTGGTCTTGCTACTGCTTGCGTGGGCTGGGGTGGTGGGAATGGTGGGGGTGGGGAGAGAATATGTGTGTGAGAGAGAGGGAGGTGGTACTAGTTTCCTATGGCTGCTATAACAATTGAAACAAAATTACTGGCTTAGTAATTATAGTTTTGGAGGTTTAATGTGTAAAATCAGTCTCACTGGGTTTAAGTCAAGGTATTGGTAAGTCTGGCTCCTTCTGGAGACTCTAGGGGAGAATCCTTTTCTTTGCCCTTTCCAGCTTCTAAAAGGCCACCCACATTCCTTGACTTATAGCCCCTTCCTTGCATCTTGCTTCCACCCATCACCACATCTCCTCCTCCTGCTCTGTTCCTCCCATCCCCCTTCTACAGAGGTCCTTTTTTAAAAATTTTTTTTATTTTTGTTTTTTAAATTTATTTACTTATATATATTTCACATCATTTCAGTCCCTGGGGGTCACCCACCACCTCCCCTTCCCACCCGCTCCAACTGGTCCCCATTCTCCCCTTGTGCACTTTCATTTGGTTGACCATATATTAGTGAAACCATTTGGTTTCTGTCCCTTTCTAACTGGCTTGTTTCTGCTAGAATGATTTCTTCTAGGTACATCCAGGTTTCCATAAATTCATCAAATTTGTCATTTTTAATTGCTGAGTAATATTCCATTGTGTATATGTACCACATTTTTTTCATCCAGTCATCTGTTTTGGGGCATTTAGGTTGCTTCCATGTCCTTGCAATTATAAATTGTGCTGCAGTAAACATCCGAGCACAGGTGTCCCTTTGTACCCATATATAGGTCTCTTTTGGGTAGATTCCCAAGAGAGCAATTGCTGGGTCAAATGGTAATTCCATTTTCATTAACTTGAGGGTCCTCCATACAGCTTCCCATAGTGGTTGGACTAGTTTACATTCCCACCAACAGTGTAGCAGTGTTCCTTTCTCTCCACATCCTCGCCAGCAATTCTTATTGTCTGTTCTTTGAATGTGGGCCATTCTTACTGGTGTAAGGTGGTATTTCATTGTGGTTTTGATTTGCATTTCTCTTATTACTAGCGAAGTTGAGCAGTTTTTCATGTGTCTGTTGGCCATTTGTATTTCCTCTTTGGAAAAGTGTCTTTTTAGTTCTTCTCCCCATTTTTTGATTGGGCTTTTTGTTTTGCATTTGTTTAGTTGTGTTAGTTCCTTCTGGATCTTCGTTATTAAGCCCTTGTCGCTCATGTGGAGGGCAAAGATTTTTTCCCATTCGGTTGGGCATCTTTTAGTTTTTTTCTGTTGTCTCTTTTGCTAAAAGCTTTTTAGTTTGATGTAGTCCCATCTGTTTATGTTTTCCTTCATTTTTTTGCCATCTGCAGATGTTTCCAGAAAGGGATTTCTGAACTGTAATTCATGGAGAGTTTTGCCCAAGTTTTCCTCAATGTATGCTATGGTTTCAGGTCTGACCTCTAAGTCTCTTATCCATTTTGAGTTTACTTTTGTACATGGAGTAAGGGAGATTTCTTGGTCCATTTTTTTGCATGTCTTAGTCCAATTTTCCCAGCATCATTTATTGAAGAGGCTATCCTTGTTTCAAGGTAAATTTTTCACACCTTTATCGAAGATTAGTTGACTATAGATGTGTGGTTTTATTTCAGGGCACTCAATTCTGTTCCATTGATCTGACTGTCTGTTTTTGTACCAATACCATACTGTTTTAATTATTATGGCTTTGTAGTATAGTTTAAAGTTTGGAATTGTAATACCTCCATTCTCTTTTTTTCTGGTCAGGAGGCTTTTGGATATTCAGGGTCTTTTGTTATTCCATATGAATTTCAGTAATTTTTGTTCTATCTCTTTAAAAAATGTCATTGGGATTTTTATTGGGATTGCATTGAATCTATATATTGCCTTTGGTAGGATGGTCATTTTGATAATATTAATTCTTCCAATCCATGAACAGGGAATGTCTTTCCATTTCCTTACGTCTTCTTCTATCTCTTTTTGGAGTGTTTTAAAATTTTCTTTGTATAATTCTTTCACGTTTTTTGTTAGGTTTATTCCCAAATATTTATTTTTTTTGGTGCGATGGTAAATGGGGTGGTTTTTCTGATTTCTTCCTCTTCTATTTAACTTTTTGCATATAGGAAAGCTACTGACTTCTGTGTGTTGATTTTGTATCCAGCTACAGAGGTCCTTTTGATCACTTTGGATAATCCAGAATACTTGTGCCATCTTAAAATCCAAAATTTAATCATATCTGCAAAGTCTCTTTTGCCATGTAAGCTAATATATTCATAGGTTCTTGGAATTAGTGTGTGGTCACCTGTTGGGACCACATGGACACATTCCCCATGGTGCTAAGCTCACAGATTCTGGCTCTGCCATGCTTCAACTCTGTGAGGTCAGCAAGTTACTGAATGCCTCTTTAATGAGCCTCCTCATTAAATGTGGGGATGGTAATAATAGCACTTCCCGTCCTCTGAGACTCAATTGAAGGCAGTATATGTGAAGTACCTGGCATTTTGAGTGTTTTCTATTCTTACCATCAATATTTATTCTTAGTAAGCACTTGAAAGATTAGGAAATATGTTCTATTTTCTGGTTTGATTGGTGGTTCTGATTATTGACACATAGAACAGAAAAGCCTTATTGTAGCAAATATATATTATGTAAATATGGTAAACATAGTAAATATGGTAACATTTAGTGAAATGTATATTTATTTATATTTTTTAAGTTTTCACTTTGACTTTTAGGATTTAAGACAAGACTAACTCATCCTTTATGGGGAAATATTTTTTATTCCTTTGTGGAATGACATTTCAATAATACTTTAGATAGGGGAAGAAATTATTCTGACATTGAAGTCATCTTGTTGGCTACAGTTCAAGTCTGTTTGCACTTGGCGGTCCCACTGGTAAGACTTTGCCCTGTGTTTGCACTAGGGCTACTCATCTGCTCTCATGAATCCTCTTTCAGGAGAGGAGGAGGGAGAAAGAAGGGTGGCCTCTCTAGTAACAAAGCAAAGTCTTTCTGGAATTCGTAGCAGATTTCTGTCTACATTTTTCGTCAGAATTGAGCTGTCTCCTCCTGCAGCTTCAGGAGATCTGGGAAGGTGAGGTTGTTTAATTGCAACTTTGAATAGTTGTTTTTTGTTAGTGAGAACAAATGATATATATCAGCCATGATTCCCTGGAGAAGTCTGAGTGGAACAGGACCCTGTGAGATCTGAACACAACTGGCCTGTATTCACTATAGTGTTGTTCATAGTGAACAACTGTAAACACTGTAAACACCCTAAATAGCCCTTGATGGGATAGTGTTGCTATCCCATACAGGTTGCTAGTATGCAAACGGGCAATAGAGCAGTGCCAACATGAATACATCTCAAGAATATCAAATATAAAACTGTAGAAGGTTACATATAGCATAATATGATTCCATTTATATAAAATTTACACGCAGAGATAATTTTGCTTATAGTTACATGGTAACATAAAGATATGAGTGGGGTGATATCATTTCAGAAAAGAGAGGAAGTGGGGACAGATGTAATCAGAAAAAGATTAACACCATGAGCAATGAACATCAGTTGTTTCCTGTAATCAGGGAAAGAAAGATCCATGTTTTGTGGAACCAACCACATATAAAATTTAGTGGATCCTTTTAAAGAAAACTTAGCCCTACCCTGACTTTCCTGTAACTCTGCCTTTACTTAATCATTGCAGGGGTATATGGGATGCACAAGAGGTCATTTCTTAATATATGTGGGATGCTTTTTGCAGATGATTAATAATAACATACACAGTCATAATAGCTAACATTATTGAACCCTTACCATAATTCAGGCATTGGGCTAAGCATCTGGCAAGATGTTGCTTATTAACTTCCTTCTATGGCCAAGGAAGCAGAACCTCAGAGAGGTCAAGTAAGTTGCCCAAGGACACAGAGCCAGTGCCATGACAGAGGTGGGGTTCCAATTCATGGAGCACAACAGGACTTGTTTACTGTGGATTAAATGGATTAAGCATGCCACAGATGTGATCTCTCCATTCTTGTTTACATGTGTGCAATGTTCTTGTCAATAAACACTCATTATTTTTAATTAACTGATGGAAGAGCAATAGGACCTGAAAATACTTCTTCATCTCATGGAGGTTATTTTTTTAAATTAAACAGTGTGTTTTGTAGTGGTATTTTCCAATAGAATTGACTTGATGAGTAGGTAATAATGATTAGTGATAAGTTAAATGTCTTTGATTAAAAGTTTTGACTAAAGAAAATCTCTTCAAAATCCTTCTTGCCCTTAATCTGTCAGTTGAGCTAACAAATCGCATGCAAACAAGTCCAGTCATAAGTAATTTTATAAGCTTCTTCAGGTTGTCCCTGTACAGATGTATATTAAGCATTGCAAGGTCCCAGAACAAAGTGCTCAGTATGCACTTGGGTCTGGTTTATTTTTTGTTTGTTGTGTTTTGTTTTGTTTTTTGAGACTAGCTCTCGCTTTGTTGCCCAGGGAACCGCAGGCTCACGTTGCCCGAGGTGCCATGGATTCAAGCGACCCCAACCTCAGCCTCCCAGGTAGCTGGGATTACAGGCATGCACCACTATGCCCAGCTTTTTTTGAGACTCTTACTATGTTGCCCCGGGTGGGTCTCAAACCCCTGGGCAGGTCTCAAACCCTCGGACTCAAGCGATTCCTAGCCTCGGCCTCGCGCTTCGTAGGCTGTGATTAAAGGCACATGCCACTGTGCCCAGCCAACTTGGGTCTGTTTTGTAATATCTGCCAAGGACGGGTCTCTCTGTGTGCCCAGGGGTGTAACACATGGACATAAGTTCCTCTGGATCCTGAGATGACCAGTTCCCAAAGGGGGAAAAGATGAAGGCAAATCATGTGAGAATTGACCATGTTTTGGGTAACACAGCTGAAGGGCCAACCGAGAAAACTCATTTGGGTGATTTCCAGTGTTCTCCTGGTGTTTGGAGAAGGTGGCTTAGGAGTGGTTGACCAGCTCCTTGACAGGCAGTACTCAGCCTGGGGACTTGGCTGTGGCTCCCTGGCCGTCTGCAGAGGTCTTGAAGGAGGCAGGCAGCCTCAGAGCCCTGGATGTGGTCTTGGATTCAGGGAGTCCCACAGGGAGGACAGCAGGGATGTTGACCCAGTGTTGCTAGTGTTGCTCTTGGCTGCAGGGAGGGAAAGAAAAAAAGGCAGGCAGGATGACCAGGAAGAGCAGGATCCAAGCCACCTTCCTGGTCACCTTTGATGAGGGTTACTATTTGTAAATATTTAACAGTTATTTGTTACCAAGTAACAACCTCACCAAATGATTGAGTGGAGGGCTTCCTTCTGTTTGATGTTCCTGGTGGGTTTTTCCTGTTAGTGTGTTGCCCCCCCTTATTTTTTTTTAACTTTTAATTTTTTAAAAATAATTTTGTTTTTTTGCATATTTATGTATATATACACATATATCTATGTAAATATAGCTATGTATATATATATATATACATATAACTGTGTGTGTATATATATATATATATAAATAGCTACTAATAGCATCATTGCATTCCCTAGGTTTCTCCCTCCACCTAACCCATGAACCTTCATCTTGGTCTTCTTGTGCTCCTCCCTTCCCTGATTTCTCCCTTCTCCCACCCCTCCCTAGCTGTTTGCTCCACTTCTGTTGTTAGCTTATTTTGACCTTTTCCTTGGCCTTTTGTTTGTTGTTCTGTATCCCATCTAGAGGTGAGACCATATGGTTTCTTTCTATTTCTTTCTGACTTATTTCTGCTAATGTGATTCCGTCTATGTCCATCCATGCTATCACAAATGCTTTGTATTTGTCGATTTTTATTTCAGAATAATATTCCATTGTGTAAATATACTATATCTTCTTCAACCATTCATTAATTTGGGGGTTTGGATTGTTTCCATATCCTGGCTATTATAAAAAGTGCTGCAATAAACATCTGCGTATAGGTGTCTTTTTAACTTAGTGTTTTGGTGTTCTTTGGTTATATTCCCAGAAGTGGGATTGCTGGATCAAATGGTATTTAAATTTTCAGTAGTTTGAGGATCTTTCACATCATTTTCCATAGTGGCTGGACCAGTTTGTATTTGCACCAGCAGTGTAAAAGTGTTCTTTTCTCTCCACACCCATGCCAGCACTTGTTGTTGCCTGTTTTTTTGTTTTGTTTTTTTATATAAGCCATTCTTACTGGTGTAAGATGGTATCTCTTTATGGTTTTGATTTGCATTTCCCTGATTATCAGTAATGTGGAGCATTTTTTCATATGCCAATTGGTCATTTGTATTTCCTCTTTGGAAAAGTGCACCCCCAAAGAAAATAATACACCTTCTTTTCAAAGTGACTCCCCTTCTTTTATGTAGTTCTGTGGAGTAAATAAAGAGGTAACTGTTTTTCAGTCATTTGTATGTAGCAGCCTCGGCTGACTTGACGATTTGGGACTGGATGGTGAGTGCAATTTGTGGTGTTTCTGGTTTGACATTGACAAAAATAACATAAGAGCCTTAAAAATTGAACTATTCCCCACACAGACTCAGGACATCAAAAATAATGATGTTCCAGTCGCCTCCATTTGCAATGAGGAAGCAGAGGCCAGAGGAACCCGCCTTACCATACTGTTGACAACGATGTACAAGTTCCCAAGGAACCTGATTTTGAAATGTGAAAGGTTTACAACTTCCGTGCTGAAGCATCTCCAGGAATTCTAAGTTGGATCTTGGTACCCCAGGAGGAGAGAAAATATAAAATCCTCCAGGTTTCCATAATGATAGGGGAACAGTAGATGGCAGTGGCGTGAGGGGTACAAAGGAGAACTCAGGGTCCTTTACCCCTCATCTAGGGTCCCTTAATTACTCCCAGGCAAAGGAGAATACAGGTGTGGAGAAAGCCCCCACAAACAGCTCCTCTGAGTTCCTGTGACGACCTGCCCAGGGTCTGCTCTGTGTGGATTGAGCCCTGTTTACAGAGAGGCTGCCAGGCTCTGCTCTTGCCCAGTCCATCTTGCTCAGACAAGCCTTCTGCTAAGCTGTCAGGGGGCAGAGTTTGTTTTTGGCACCTCTTCCCACCTACTATGAACTGCTTTTCCTCTTGATAACAGCCCCTTCCATGAAGCCCTCATCCGAATCCCTGACGCCAGCTCTCTTCCAGGCCATGGATGGGCAGACATGACCAAACATGGATCCTGCCTTGAAGGAGAGGGGCTGAAGTCAGTTCGGAGTTGGGACTAAAGGCAACCTGGTATGTTCTGAGGGAGGTTGTGGGGTCAGGAAGTTCTCTCAGAAAGAGTAGTGTGGGGGCTGGGTCTTTGGAGGTCCAGCTGCTCAGAGAGAAGCAAGCATCACAGCCTGAATAGTGTCTGGGGGTAGAGTGGTGCTGGACGTGGGGTGCCAGATAATAGATCTGGGTAGGTGGCAGGATGAGTACAGTGGTTAGATGGTTTACTTAACTGGACTCTTCATCTTGAACTTAATTCTGTGAGATATGGAACCTTTCACAGAATTGAAATAGGATGCAGGATGGGAAGGGATATGAGATTTGTGACTTTTGTCTGGTTCCACTCTGCAAGGGAAGTAAAGTTAGGGGGACTAAATGAGGTAGAAGTTTTTGAAGCCAATTGGAGGCAGAAATGAGGGAGATGGAGAGGTTCTCTGCAAACTTCCAGGGGTGCAGAGTGGTGAGGGGGATGGTGATACCATTTATGAATGGGGAAGTTCCAGTTTCTAGGTCTCCCAGCTGGGCCTGAGGGACAATGAAAGGGTTAAAGAGGGTAACTGTGCAGAGTATACCAGCTTCTGAGTTCTACCCAGTCTCCAGGGCCTGCCCTTTGCTAATTCAGCTGATGGATTCCTTCTCATCACAGCTGGTGGAGTTAATAGTTGGTGGGTAATAATATGTATTATGGTCCTGGTAACTTATTTCCATTTTAAAGAGGCCTAAGTGCCTGGACTAAGTCCTCATAGCTCTTAGGTCAGCCTTGCAAGTTTCATCAGAATGTTACCAGAAAAATGTTCAAATGTTCAGTTTTAACTTCAACTTAGATTTTTTTGTTTCACTTTATTGGCGTCTCAAATTAAGACCAGGTTTTCAAAAAAAGATAGGAAAAGTGGGGGGGGAAGCTAAAGCATTTTACTCTCTCTTGCCCCCTCGTGGCATATGCTTGAACACCTCTCTTCAATTTCAATCACTTTGGGATTCACCGATTCAAAAAAATAATTATTGCAGGGCTCCTAGGTGACAGGTGCTACAAAGACCCTCACTGTCTCATCTTGTGATAGTCACACAGTTCCTAAGGAGCAACAAGGCATGCAAAGCCTGGCAAAATGAATTAATATCTATTTTTATTTTCATCACTGCATGTTACTGTTTGATATAATGAACAGCCTCAGAGTCAGGGCTGGTCATCAATGCCACACAGCGCACCCCTCATTCCTGCTGTGTATCTCTTTCTCTTCTATTATTCTGAATTTAGGAGAGTATAGGAAGTATTTAAGACATATTGTGAATTGTAGCAGGCCTAACAAGAATAACATTGAAATATTTTCAATTGAGATGAGGACTTATATTTTGAGACAATTAAACTCATAATAATAGGAAATTCAAATTCTTCTATGGAGGGGGTAGTGAAATGAATGGTGCTTTGAGGTTCTTTTCTCTCTAGCAAACTGATTTTGGAGATCTATTCATATTCTCCCCAAAGTGGGCCCTTTGAAAAAACTGAGCCTGCAGGCAAGTGGATTTAAATTACCTATAAGTTATTATTTGAGGACTGAGCTGAGTCAGGTGAGTGGCTGACACAGCCTCACTCCAGAAATGCTCTGCCAGTCTCCTGTTTCTGGTGCTTACAGAATTTATACTTTGCTTTCCTGCCACATTTTTATCTGTTTGTTGTTTTGGTCTTACATATTTATATGGAACATTTGTCCAAGTTTCATTTAGAGTTGATTTGTTTACTTAACAAAATCTTGTTATATTTTATACACTCGCATTTGGTAATCAGAACAGTTATGAAAACCACATTTATTTTGTGTTTGATAATCTATCTTTTGTTTTTAGCCTTTGTCACTGAACCTTTTAGTGAGATGTGAATATTCCCCCTTTTACAGGGGCTCAGAAAGGATAAGCAGCTTATCAAAAGCCAGATAATCAATTGCCAGCTTCTGGTGAGGGTCTCCTTAGGGCTAGATGTAAGTGATGAGAGAGAAAGCCTCTGTTGTCAGGTAACTGATGTCAGACTTGAGTCTAGGGTGATGTTGTTTGTGTGCAGATATTATCATCCCACTGAAGGGTTTGACAGGCCTTCTTGAGAGGGATTAATGCCATGTTGACTCGGTAAATGAGCAGACTGTGCAGCAGGACCAAGCTGCAGAGACACTGGCATGGACTGAAGGCCTAGCTCAGAGCTGTTGATGCACACAGGTCATGATTCTCTGTGCTGCTTGCTGAGCTGGGATCAGGGGTGCAGTCCAATACAGAGGGGTCTAATTCCCATCAAGAACTGGGACTCTGTCAATTATCTTTTACCTGGCTACTTTCAGATGACTAGAAGAGAGTCACATGGAGTTATAGCCACATGATCCAGAAAATGCAAACTTCTACCCTGTCAGGCCAGTTCTGTGTTCTTAGAACAACAACCATTGTGTGTGGTTATGGCAGATGGGAGGGACTCTACTGGACAGTCATGTGTTGATACAGCAGAGCTCGGTTGGAAAACCTCAGTCACAGATGTTGAAGGTCACATGACCAATCTTTTTCTTTGGTGTGCAATACCCTGACCCCAGGACCTTTGCACATGCTGCCAGGGGTGCTTTCCCCCTATTGCTCTTCAGATCTCATACACACAGAGATACACTGTTCTCTGAAAGCCTGCCTTAACTCTTGTGTAAATACATTTGTTCTTAGCCTGGGTAAAATATCAGTTTAATTCATCAATGATAGAATCAGAAGGATGAGGAAGCTAACGTTCATTCTAAGAAGTAGTCAGGAAGATATATATGGGGTATGTGTGAGTATATACACATGTATATGTATTTCTGTGTATATATATGTATGTATATATGCATGTCTATATATGTATGTATATATGCATATATGCATATATATGCATATATACATATAGATGTATGGAAAAATATAGAGAAAAGAGAGATGGAATGACTGAAAACAGATATAAAACAGGTTAAGTTCCTACAGGAAAATATACTGCTTAGAATTTTCTTTTATACATGGCAAATTATTTGCAATTTATAAGCCTTTTACAAGTTATTATCCTAAATTTTTAGAGTCTGAGTCCCAATCAAAAGCAAATAGTAAGTCAGACAAAATTTATATTGCCTTGGGCAATATAAATGGGCAATATAAAGTGGGCAGGCTTGGACTATAATTGGCTTTGAAAAGGCATGATTTATCTCCTATTTGGGGATGATTTTTAAGAATACCTCACTCCTTCCCATTCCTTTCTGCTTCCAAATCACCCTTTCCTTACAGGTACTCCAACTCCTCATTCCTCCTTTCTCTGGAATTCACTTAAATCCCCTCCCATTCTTGGCCCTTATACTTGTCTTCCCAACCCTACAATCACTCTTTTCTTTCCAGCCTTCTGCTTTTGCACTTTGATGAGTTCAGTCTGTGTGATGGAGAGGGATCTACTGAGATCTCAAATGGGGATTAGGTGGTAATGGGGCCAATGTTCTTCCTTGGCCAAAGGACAAGTGAAAACTCTTGCTTTTAATTTTAGGAGAATACCTCAGCCTTCTCAGGTGGCTGCAAGGATTAATTTGAAGTGGTGTATCTTAAATTCTTGCAGTTAGGGACCTTTTAGTAAATGGCACCCCCCCATTATTGTTGCAGAGAAGAAAATTCTCTGTAACAGTATTCACAAACAATATTCAAAACAGTATTCTCTATAACAAAATTCACAGCAGATATTGTTGTGATGTGATGAGCTGGTGGTGAAACTCAGTTGGGTTGGATCTGGTGTGAAAAGTGAGAGTGAGTGCAAAGCCTGGAGAGATAGCATTCCCAGGATGTCAGGATTGGTCCCAAGGTGCTGGAGCTGGAGACTAAGGCTGCAGAGGTCACAGTGGGGGGCAGAACCCTGCAGGAAGCCAAAAGCTGTGTCCTGATCTTACTCTGCAGGAGGGGGAAGGAGGGAGGGGAACGTCTCAGAATACCATAGTTGGTCATCCAGAGTCACCTGGGACTTGGAGGGACCGGTCTTCTCTGACCAGTAGGTCATCTGGGCACAGACCACTAGGTTTTCCTGGAGGAAGCAGACTGCTTTGATCTAGGTGTCTGAGAAGGCAAAGCACCTGACTCTTGGACTCCAGGCAAGAGGCCAGCCTCTTAGAACAGAATTGGGACAGCATCACTTGAAGACAGTCAAGTTTCCCAAGTTGCATGTGTTCTCTGCACTCATTGTCCACTTTAAGGTGAGATTCAAGTGTTCCAACTATAAAAATGGAAATGAAAAGTGGAAAGAAATGCTCTATGACCATGTCCTTTTCCTCAAGTTAGTATCCTAGATTTTAGAATAGGAAACCCTATCTTTTTTTGTAATTTTTTTTGATTAATTAAAAGATTAAAAAAAAAAAAAAGCCGAAGAAGGTGTTTGAGACTTGTCTCCCAGGCTCAACTGGTGCTTTTGGAGAGCTGCGCGTCCGCTGAAGGTCTCCATGCTGGCCAGCAGAGGGCGCCACTGACACACAGTCGGTACTGTCTTTCTGGGAACCATTCTGTGAGGTTGTGCTGTGCTCCTAACCTCAGCCTGACACCACCAGCCATTTCTGATTTAACTCTTACTTCTCAAAGAGGAGACCTTCCTCTCCAGGGCTTCAAATGCTTTTAGTTCAGCATCACATTTACTACTGTCTGAGCACTCAGAAGCCTCACAATAGTCATGGGGAGCAGTGTATTCTCCATGGTTCTCCGAGCGCAGCGCAGGCTCAGACAGCGCTGGAGCCAATGGGCACACAGTGCAGCATGGACACTACTCAAAACCATTTGGCTCAGAGGAACCCAGCCTGTCAGGCCGATCACTCTGACACCTCTGTGACCCAGGCCCACCTTTCCCTGGCATAAAGAAGAAAGATCTGCTAAGTTACTGCCCAGTCCTGCGAGGGAGCAACTGTGGGACAAGCAGGGTGTTGTGCTACCCCTGGGGACAGTCCCATTCCTTTCCATCAGTGCTTTCTTTCCTCCAACATATTTTTTTTAAAAATTATTTTGTTGTTTACATATTCATGCATATAAGTGTGTGTGTGTGTGTGTGTATAACATCATTGCATTCCCAGGGTTCTCCCTCACCTCATCCCCCGAGAGCCACCCTCTTGATCTTCCTGTGCTTCTCCCTTCCCCAACTTCCCCCAACATACTCTCAGTCCTATCGATGCTATTAATGATTATAGGTGTGCCCCAACATTTGCAGAGAACCCTGTACTAAAGGTTTTTGTGAAAAGCACTGGTTTAATTCTCTCGAAACCCCAAAGAGT
The DNA here is from genome assembly GCA_004024945.1 of Uropsilus gracilis. Taxonomy (NCBI): domain Eukaryota; kingdom Metazoa; phylum Chordata; class Mammalia; order Eulipotyphla; family Talpidae; genus Uropsilus; species Uropsilus gracilis. The sequence continues at coordinate 60,654 of PVHY01005868.1, read as the reverse complement.
AGGGGGATTGTGGGGGCTTCCGGTCTTTGGGAGGGTCAGACGTTTGCTGAGGGTCGCTTAGCGGGGGAAGAAGGATGCAGATTTGACATTGTCTGTTTGTTGAATTCCATTTATGTGCTGGATGCTGGCTGCGCAGATTCAGTGAGTCTCTAATTTTAGTTTTGAAGGTGTCATTAGTTGAATACTCGGAGGTAGAAAGATGAAAAGAAAGAGGAAAGGAAGCATGACAGCCTTGGGGAGCACACACTGGGTGTGGAGGCTCGAAGGACCCTGGTGTGTGGAGGTCTCAGTGCCACAGCTTGAGCATGTTGGGTAGGGAAGGCTAGTGAGAGAAGCTAGGCTGTTTCCTCTCAGGGTGGGACGCAGAAAATGTGTGTATGTGTTATGTTTTGAGTCGAATTGGGTTTGACACATGGTTTCTTTGAAAACCATGAAAAGGTCTACGGCCATACCACCCTGAACGCGCCTGATCTCGTCTGAAAACCATGAAAAGAACTTTGGAAGCCACCAGCTTCCTGGCTGTTGCTGAGGGCATACCTGGAACCTTCTCCGCTGTGTCCTTGGGGGCCCTTCATCTTCCTGCTCTCCAGTGGCTCTTTTTCCTCCTGCCCCCTCTCTGCTCTCCACTCATCCTTCCCTGGCTGCTGCTCAGCCTTCACAGTGCTGGCAACTCAGCTCCGCTGGGTTGCAGCAGCGGGGAGCCCTGAGCCTGGAGCCAGAGCTGTGCCCCAGGGTCCTGAGATGGGTGTCCACAGAGCCCGTCTAGTTGTTGCAAGGATTATAGGAGGTGACATTTGAACATCCCCTGACCCAGAGTGCGAGTTCAGTATCCATGGTCCTGTATTTGCCTTCCAACATTCTTTCTGAGTTCCTTGTCTTTCTGCCTCTACTTCTTCCTCACCCACCGGCTCCCTCCCAGAGCTTGGCTGCTGACTGCTACCCCCACTGCTGTGTGCCGGCTCCCAACAGCGGACTTGACCTGGTCGCCAATGGCCCTCCACTCTCCAGCCCCCTACCTGGAGCCGGCGTGTTCTTTGAGGAAGTTTGACTACTTGTTGGTCCTTTGCAAACATGCCATCGCAGAGAGGCCGAGTGGGCACTCTACATCGCCCTTCCTGAGCTGGAAATGGGTTCTAGGAAACTGGTGGCTGATTTATCAGGAGGGTAGCCGGGGGCAGGTTCGCTTATTTTCTGCATCCCACCCGAGGGATGAGATTTCCTCCAGGGGAGATGATAGGTGTGGTGGCTGATCCAGACCCACAGGCTGCCTGTGCACAAGCCCGCTCACGTGACACTTTAGAGGGGGGCCAAAACAAGGGGCCAGGAAACCCTCATGGTGCCAGGAAGGAAGTGCAGAGGAGGCAGCATGGTAGGAACCTCCCTTTGTGGGGTGCCTTGTCTTGTGCTGCTTATACACCTTGGAGGGCTTGTCATCATGCATGTCAGTACACCAAAACTGACCTGGTCTGTGTGCGTTTCCAGGGTGTATTCATGAACTGCTGCAGGGGAGGGAGGGCACCCTCTCCTCACAGCGTGCTGGTGTAGGTGAATCTGGACTCCGATTTTATAGGCATGGAGACGAGGCTCAGGCTCCTGGGAAATGGGAGTGTGGTGTTCTTTTCTTCTGTCTCACCACCTCAGCTCTTCCAGGCCTCAGAGGGATTGATTTTTACTCCACAGAGCCCACAGCTAGATGGGAGTGGGCTCCACACCTGGGAGATGGGAGTGGGTCAGTCTGAGGCTTGTGTGAAAGGGAAAGTCAGGGAGCTGCGGGCAGAACAGAGTCAGGGGTGAGTGTCAAGAGGACGTGACCCAGGAGCTTCCTGCCTCTTCTCAGGTGAAGCCTGGCACGGTGAGACTGGGGTTGGGGGCTGTGGCTTATGGGTGAGGTTGGGGACAGCAGACCTCCTTAAGCAGACCTCCTTAGTCTGGGGGCGCTGAGAGGCTTCAGAGGTTGGAGCAGGGCCAACCCAAGCTCCATTCCATCTCCAAAGAAAATGCCTGACTCTGCCCACACTCATGTCTTGCTACTGAGGCCCTCAGGGAATGAATGCCATGTATGTGTTTGTGAGTATGTGTGTGTGTGTGTTTCTTCTATGATAAATCTACCTTGCTGATTCAAGCATCCCTTATAGACTGCAGTGTCCAAATAAAATCTGTTAACAAGTCATCTCTGGAGGAGTTCTGGGGGTGTTTGCGAGTGCTTAGTGCCTGAAGCTCTTCTGAGCCTGAAGCCAGGAGTGACTTTCCACCCCTTGATTTCATTTCCCACTGACTGGCCCATACCACCATCTGTGATCATCTTGGTCATTCAAAAATCTGTGCCCTTCCTTCCACTTGTTTGCAAGGCCAAGTTTGCATCATCTTTTCTCACCAGCACTCGGTACCTAGGGACAGTCTGGAAACCTCTGTGAAATGGACAAGTGATAAGCAGGGGATACACTATTCTCAGCTCTGCACCTGAGCACTTGCCCCTCACACCCTGTTTCTTCCTGTCTTTGCAAAGTAGGTACCTTGGCTCTCTGCCCACCTATATGTTGGGGGACAGGCCTGGATATGGGCCTGGGGGCAGAGGCAGGGGCCAGGATTCCCTTCATCAGAGGGCCACTTCTTGTACTACTCTGGCTGCCCTGGGAGTCAGTGAGGCCTTAGCCAGCAGTGGTGCTAACAGGCACATTGCTGTTTTAATTTTTTTTTTTTTTTGAGACTAGGTCTCGCTATTTTTGCCCATGGAACTGTAGGCTCACGTTGCCCGGGGTTACCACAGACTCAAGCAATCCCCAGCCTCAGCTTCCCAGGTAGCTGGGATTACAGGCACACGCCACTATGCCTAGCTATTTTTTTGGAACTAGCTACGGGCCCCAGGCGGGACTCGAACCATGTTTCCTAGCCCTGGCCGCTTCATAGGCTGAAGCTTACAGGCATGAGCCACCGTGCCCGGCCCTACTGTTTTAATATAAACTCTTGCATTTTTAGTTGGAGATTTCCTTATACTTGTTTTTCTTTGGAAACATTTGTAGGCCAGTACTGAAAAAAGAAATAACCTTCCTTTGCTCCAAAAGAAATATGACTTTCCATAACATTTTGAACTTCCAGGATCTGGAAGGTGAAATAATACTGCCTTGTTGATAGGTGACAGGAGTGGGGCTGACTGTGGGGCTGTAGAGGGGTCTGGAAGGATTGCTTTCCATCCTGCAAGGCCAGGCTTGCCTGTTTTCTTTTCCTTTCCCCCTCAATTTCACTCTAGGAGTTCAGCTAATCCAAAATATTATCTTTTATTCTAGGGACTTGTGGTATCTCAAAAAATGTAAAAGTCAAGGAGGAGATAATCGCTTAGTTCTATTTCAGTTATGAACTTCATAAAAGAGAAAATGGAAATGCACTAAGAATTAAAAAAGTTCAGCCTCTATCTGTATTGCAATGTTTTCCTTACTTTTTTTATGTGTGCTTATTCACAATGTGACTTTCTACCTTCCTTTAAATGTAGTAGTTTAGTATAGTTATTTCCTCATGACATTGGCAATTTGGAAACCACAACTAAAGAGGCTTGTCCTCCCTTCCCTACTCCTCACAGTTGTGCCTGTTGCCCCACTCGCCAGCTACCTGCTCTCATGAAACACGTGTCTCCTTGCTAAGGAGCAGGGTGACCATCTAGGAGAGCAAAATGATGAGACAGGTGGGGCCCTGCCCTTGGGGAGCTGCCACTGCCCAAGGGACATAGTGTGGACAAGCCCAGAGCAGGAAGTAGGCCACAGAACAGCATGGTCCAGTCTCTTGGCTGGCTGTGCTGTGTTGAAGAAGGACATGTTTGGGGACTGGGTTCATACTGTGAATCTGGAGTATCCCTGCAGTAAAGCCAGCCTGCAGGGAAAGCCAGTCGGCAGTAAAGCCCAGTAGGCACTTAGGATGGCATTCCCATGTGCCTTCCCATGTGCCGTTAACTGAGGGCATAATGTACAGCCTTGTTGGACTGGGCTGGTCAGTCTGAGCAGGAAGTGTTGAACCTGACCTGTCTTGATGAGCCTGCCAGTGAGACTGTGCTGAAAATTGGGAGGAGGGGAGAAGGGTGGTTGTTATTTGTGGCATCCCAGGTCACTATTGGAGGCAGAGGAAATTTTCAAATGGGTTCCTAGAAAGTACATGACTATGGCAAAGGCTGAAAACTCATATGCCAGGTCATCAATTCTGAGTGTGAACATACAGGAACACACGATAGTTTTCTAAGTAGAAGGTAAAACATCCTTATAGCCCAAAGAGCTACTTGCCTTTTCATTTCGTTGGTGCTGCCTGCCCAGTTGGGGCACGTTCAGTTTGCCAGGATTATGGGGATGACTAATGAGGTCTTGTTCAGGGAAGAGGAAGAAGTTCCCAGGTTCCACCCCAACGGTCCCAGGGGCTTCTGTCTGAAACCGCAGGCAGAGGAGTGTGTGTAGGTGCTGGGCATTCTCCTCTGTGAGCCCTACACACGCATTCCACCCCATTCCTTCCCTCATCCACTCTTTCACAGAAGGATGAGCCCCTGCCCTCCTGAGCACTCACCTGGCCCTACAGATATAGCAGTGAACAAAGCAGACAAAATCCTCACCTTTGTGGAATTTGAATGGGGGAACCAATAGTTGTTGAATGACACTAAGTAGTTACAGGATAGGCCTCATGGTGACAAACAGGAGGGAGACTAGTTGGAGGTGGAGCTAGCAGGTCCCAGAGGCTGTGGTTGCTGACAGAGTAGTCTACAAGAGTCCAGCTGAGACACTTGGATGAAGGCTTTTATTGCATTATGCTCCCTGTGTGTCAGGCACTGTGCTAGGCACCGTGAAGGGCCCCCTGGTAGCATTCCCATCTTATTTGTTTCCTTTTACACGCTCTCACAAAGGGGAAAAACCACAGGTCTTTTTGGCATGTGTATTTTTGGCATATATATTTTTGGCATATATATATATTTGGCATATATATATATATATATATATATATATTTGGTTTTTTTTTTTTTTTAGCAAGGACTCACTTAAATGGCAAATGTAGCGATAGCCCTGCAGCTGCAGACATGACTGGATCCACGTCCATGTCACCATTCTGAGAGCTGGAGCGCTGACATTCCCCAACAGCTACCAGGGTGCTATCAGCAGGAGAAGGGAACTAAATGCAGGGCAGTGAGAAACAGCAGCCACACATCCCTGTATCATGTGCTGCAAGAGGCAAGAAGGACTGAAAAGAACCTGCAGGTGGGGAGATCTGCATGGCCTCATCCGCCAGCTCAGACCAGGTGACCTGAGCTAGAGCGGAGTTTACCAGTCTCTAAACAGGGTGTAGACCAGCAGTTCTCCAAGGATCCTTACAGATTTGTTTGAGTTTGAGGCACATTATCTGAAAACAGACACTGTTTAATTACCAGGTTTGGAACAATATAGGCTTCTGGTCACTGGTGAAACATACTGGTGTGTTCTTTCTTCATCATCCCACTCTGCATGAGTTCCTGAGGTGGCTGCGAGGGACGGAAGACTTGCCTGTGCTGAACTATGCTGGTTCTTGGTGGCTCCCACTGACCATTCTGGCCACTCGGTATGCAAGAAATTTCGTTTTAGGGTGATAATGGGAAGTGAATTTCATGCTCCAAAGCCTGGAATGACACATTAAGGAAGATGGAGCCTGACCACCTCCCAGTGTGAACTTGTGAGCATGACTGTCCACAGCTGGGAAAAATCAGTTGTGCGCATTTCAGCATGTGTTTCCAAGACACCAACGAGAAGGCTCAGTCCAGAATTTTGTTTGAATGGCGATGTCTCATCCCTGCAGTTAGACATACACCAGTGTATCTCCCTGAGGAAGTAAGGGAGGGGTGACAGGGATTGTTCCTTGCTGACTTACCTTCTCTGTTTGTCAGATGTCTGCAGTGCCAGCATTCATGCTGCAGGGAGGGGGCTTGGAGGTGACTCATCTCAAGCTAGAAAGCCATGCATCACCCTGGCAGGCATTGTTTTTTCTAGGCAGGTAGCCATAGGCTGTGTGAGTATCAGACTGAGCAATACTGTGCAGGTTATCAAGTGCCCTGATCTATCTTGAAACCTGGTAGCCTTGCATTTTCCTTGCTGTATGGCCTGGGCCTCTGTGAGCCTCAGTTTCCCATCTGTACGTCAGAATATATTGACTCATAGAGTATTGTCAGCGTTAAATAGGAGAACATGTTTGCTTCTTGTGAGGCAGAACATAGACTATTATTGATGGCACTGGTGACATTCCAGTATGGCCCTAGACTGATCTCATAATAACTAACACACATGTTATACTTAATACATGCTTGGCCCATCATTCTTGTATGATAAGCACTGGGTTTAGTTCTAAGTTCCTTAGCTCAGTAATGTGTTTTTTTTTTGTGTTAGCACAAGTGGGTACTGAGGCACAGAGTTGAGTAACTTGCCTAAAGTCAAAGGCCTGGAGATGTGATATTTGAACCTAGGCAACTGGTTCTAGAATCCTTGTTCTGCTCTTTACAGTCTCTCTGAGATGAGAGCAACACAAAGAACTACCTCTAGGTCAGGAAACGTCTGCAGTACTTCCTATAGATTGGCTCTTCTAAACCTAGCAGCAAATTCTGTGGTGGTGTTGTTATTCTCCCCATTTTACTGATGAGGGGACTGGGGCGCAAGAAAGGGACAAGGACTATGTGGAGGGTGACAACAGGACAGGGAAGCTGACCTCTCTGGGTAAGAGGTGACTGATGACCGGCACTGCCAGTAGACCTTCTCTTGAAAAAGGCTGCTTTTTCACTAATGAGGGGGCCTTGCTCTTGAATTTAGCTGATTTCCTTGTCTCAAGCTGCTCCTGGGCAAAGAGCTCTTGTGAAGGTGTAGCCTCCTAGGGGAAGAGGCCTTTGAGGCGATGTCTTTAATGTGGGCCTTCTCTGGAGCCAGGGCATGGCCTAACCTTACCACAGATGCTGTGTCTGGCCTTGGAGCAACACTTCTATCAACCTGGGAGAGCAATACATCATGAACGATGCCCCACTGGGGCTATCATCCACTGTCTGATAAATGTGGTCTTGGTTTGCTTAGCTGCAAAATGAAGAGAGTGCAGGATGAAAGCATATTATTAAAACCCCAAATCCAGATAATTCCATGTTTTCACAATGTGGACCAAACAGATCTTTTTGTCACTAACCTACATATTAAACACACAGAACTTACAGAGGCTCTCACTTAGTAATCTGTCTATATTATTGGCTATTTGCAACAAGTCTAGTTCCTCTCTGAATCAACACTGAGAACCACATCCGTATCACTAAGCCTGTGTTTGTAGTTATTTTGTAAGGATGTAGTTCTTGGTCATTTTAATGTTCTTAGAAAATGCTGCCCTGTTACTCTATGGAAACATTATGCCAATTCATACATTCACAATAGTGAAACAAAGTGCCTGTTTCTGCATTCTTGTGTACTTTGGGTATTACCATGTGGAAATTGCCAGTTTGAAGGGTAAACATGTCATCTCATTTAAATTTCCATTTTGCTAGTAACTGAGAATGGTGAGCATTTTTCATTTGTTTATTGACTGTTTTGGTTTCTTCTTTTATAAACTGTCAACTTTAGGTAAAATATTTTAGCTTTTCTCTCTTAAAAAAGCTATTTCTGATTAGAAAATTAATGAATTTGTATCACAAAAGTTCAGATACTGTAGGAACATATAGCACAGCTTCCTTGATTAATTTCAGCTGCAAGAAAACACCATTACTGACTTCACGGACATGGATTTTTCAGAATTTTCTAGAAAAATTTTGAATGCCACTATTGAGTTTTAAAGATTACTGAAGATTCCCTCATGTCTTCTGTATCAAAATGTGTTTTGCTCAGTGGTGTTTTGTTGGTTTATTTTGATAAATGGATTTTTTTCAGAGATTAAGTTGGGGTCTCCACTGGGCAAGATCATGTCTCCCTGTGCTTAGTTGGTGTGAATGGACTATGTATCTGCTGGTTTTGTCTGGTTCACAAATCAGTGCTTCTGTGCTATCAGCAGAGTGATTTTTGTTTTGCATATCAGCCTGCTGATCTGTACAGCTCTGGCAAGGAGATGAGGGCTCCTGTTTTGTTAGCACCAGTAGCACCAGCAGCACCAGCACCATTACTTGGGGTGATATTAATTAATAACAGTCATTAGTAATAGTTAGCATCTTCTCTGTCTTTATATACATGGGTCTACTTAAATCTCACAATCTATGTGGAATAAAATTTATGTTACCATTATTTTATAAGATGGGGTATAATATTGTAAGTTGTGGTTCCTTGAGGTCAAACCATTTGCTAGGAGTTTCCACCTAACAAATACAAGACCCAGAACCCGCACTCAGCCTTGCCAGGAGCTGAGGTCCCTTGAGTTGCTAGCCACCCACATGGCAGTTCCATATAACGTCTTCCTGGGCCCCTTGTTCCTGTGAGTCTTGATCCACATTGCATCTAGGGGCATGCTCCCCAATAAATTCCCAGTATTGTGAAGGCTTGAGCAAACTGGGAAAAGATAAAACGATGAGTTTCTGCAGGAACTGAATCCTTGAATCAGGCTCTCAAGAGGGGAGAACATCTTTCCCTGGGCAACAGGGCTGGTTGCCATGGAGGCAGCTATGGCAACGCTGATGAAAGCACTGGCCTTGTTCCCACTGAAACTCAGCTGGTGAGCTGGGAGAGTGGGCTGGGGGCTTGCTCTCCCCTAGGCTTTCAGTGGACCATGTTTGATAGAGAAATTTAATAAATAGCTTTGAATGGTTGAAGGCTAATTTCCGTCTCTCCAGTTTGTGACTCTTGTGGACTAGGGAACCAAAAAATCCTTCAACAATTTGGCAGGACTCCGGGCCTAAGAGCAGGAATCTGGGACTAAACTGGGTGATCCTGACCTTAGTAATGGTTTCAGTGCCTCAGTCTTGTCTGTGACAGCCCTTATTTTTCAGAGTCCCCATGAGAGTTAGAGCACTATTACTGTCATTATTACTATTAAACTGGTCCTATCACCCTGTTTTACTCAGAATTTCTTTCACTCTGAGTAATTTCTCTTAGTGCGAAAACTTCCCTTTACCCAGAGCTTTGGGGTGGCTTGTTGTTTTGTCATAGTGATGACATAATCTCAGTTTGAATGATGCCTTTCTTGTTCCCATTCCTTGTCCTGGACAGCAAGTCTGATGTTGCCCCACCCCCACTACTGGATTTCCTTGATGGTTTGGGAATAAACATGTTTTTATGTGTGGCCTCAGTCATTGCCAAAAGCAGCATTTATGCAGCTTCTAATTACCTTGCAGACTGTGGTAGGTCCTGTGTCAGAGAGTCAATAAATTGCTCAAAGCTTTTCAAGACTAATTTAAGAAATTTTGGTGTTTTTAGTTTAGTTAACATCAACTGAATATTTCTGAGGGATACCCATTTCTGAGGACACATTTCTAAGTTGCAGTTTTCATTTTGGAGGAGTTGGGCCACCTGCATACTGATTGGCTAGTTTCTGGTCAATATGTTATCTAATGAAGAGTGAAGAGTCGTCTCCTTTCTGAGCAAAATGTCCTCATGAAAAGAGTGGTATTTGTCAAAAGAAATTTTTTGAATTAGAGATGTCAGAATTTGAAAAACTTTCATCCTTTGGTTTCTAATTTGTAGATAACTTGATATTACAGTTCTAAAGACTTTCTTTTGAAGACAAAAGTTGGAAAGATAGCCCAGGTTGCTTTTTGAAAATGCATTCTTGATGATGTTTGTTTGACCCAGATCCCTTTAGAACATTAAGGGAATGAAAATTAGGTTTTCATTTAAGTATACCATGTGCACAGCAAAGTGTACCAGTTAATGTGCATGGATTTTTACTTGCAGATTTAGAAAAAATAATGACTAGTCTTTATTATTGCTACTATAATTATTATCATTATAAAGTTCAATTGTGCTTCAGGTAAAGTGGCGCCAGCTCAGTAACATTAGCTCTGGCCCTGGTACATAGAAAGTAAGAACAGTTCTTTCTCTTTTCCTCTGTTGTTGCTGCTTCTGCAGTGGTTTTTCTCCAGACTTGGGGTTGAATTCTGGCTTTGCTACTCCCTAGCTGTGTGACATTCATCAAGTCACTTAACCTGTCTGAGCTTCACTTGGCTCATTTGTAAACTACCTCTTTAAACAACTGTTTTGAGGATGAAATGAGTCGTTATTTATTTAGTACCTAGAAAAGTGTGTGGCAAAGGGTTTGTTTTTTAAAAAGTAAATCCTGAAAAACTCAGTTTTCATCTCAGATGGATTGAGGATTTTCCTGGTCTGTAAGTCAGAGGTCACCAATGCTGATGAGTTGGGGTGTTCGTGACCTGAACCTGCATCTTCAGCTGGAGTTGAAGAGCCAGTTCTCATCAGTGGAGAGCTTCAGTTTTTTGTTTCAGACAAAGGGGCCTCTCAGTGTTGGCTCGTGAGAACATGGGGTATGTGCAAGGAGCCCTGGTTAGAAAAACACACGTTCATTCGGGAAAGAGCAGGCTTTCCCCAGGCAAAACTTTAGAAAAACAACAATCTGCCACCCCTTGATTAAAGGGTAGAAAACTAATGATCTTTTCCGGAGGGAACACGAGGCTTCTTTCTGCCCGGCTTTGACCTGGAGGTGCAGGATGTGGATTTCCTTAGGATGTAATGAAGCCTTTCCCATTGAAAACGTGCCATGGTTAAGATGGATGCAGGTGGGGAGAGGGAGATCTAGTCCCTTGCTTTTAAAAGTAACCCCTAAACACTTTAGTAACACCATTTGCAAGCCAGCACTATAAGAATATGAAAAAATAGTTTCCTAATTGGATTTCCAGTAGACCTCTGTCACAAAACATCCTTTCAAAAATTGTTTTGTAGTTTCTGCTAATTAAACCAGCTCACAGTTAACTGCTGGAATGCTTCAGGTCCAGTGCTGCTAGTGAGAAGCTGCTCATCCACAGTCAGGTCCTATTTCCAGTAATTCTATCACTGCTTACCACCTCCACCATCTTGGTCTAAGTCCCTGCTGTCTCTTAACCGGAGCCACCATAGGCACTTTGTTCTTTCCCTGCTCCTCCTCTTGTCTCTTGCCTCCCACAGCTTGCTTCTCTCACAAAACATTGAGAAGAGACCTTTTAAAATTTTGATCCTATTTCTGCACTGCTTAGAATCAGCCTTGGCTTCCATCTCACTCAGGTTAAAATCCAAGCCCTTGTAGGCTTCTGTGAGACCCTTACCATTTGGTTCCTGCTCCCTCTGTACCCTCTGCTCTTTGCTCTCATCCTCACCCACCTTGCCACCTGCACTCAGGCCCCAAGGCTTTGCACATGTTGTCCTGTCTGCCTAGGACATTCTTGCCCTTCTTTCAGATTCAAACATAACTTTTAGGGAGAAACATCACTTTTGACCACTCCAAAGAAGAGCAACTCCCTACTCCCTTACCTGTCTTTGGTTTCCACGTTGCACAGAAACTTCTCACTACCTAAGGTAGCATCAAGAAAACAAGGGCTGTGTTTTACTTTCTGTAGTGCATCCTTATACCAGACACACAGCAGATGCTCAGCAAATACCTACCATTAATACTCATTAAGCAGTGTGAGCAAGTATAATATAAGATGCGTTACAGAAATTATTTACTTCTCTTAGTACCCCTGTGAAATCTGTCTCATCATGTCCACTTCCAAGTTGGAAACTGAGGCTTGGGGACATTCTGGAAGTTGTCCTGGGTCACTTGGTGAATTGAACTTGAACCTAGGTCTTGGAGACTGCCACACGTACCTTGTGTGACTGCTGACTCTTGTTGATGGCCTTACTTTGTTCTAGAAAGGTTCATGGTGACTGCTCAACAGGTGGAAATGTGAATGAGTAACCCAGGGCCCACTGTGGACTTGAGGAAGAAGACAGGAGCCTTGGAGTGTTTGTCTTGATGGGAAGGTATCTCTCAGGGTATCTGGGCTGGGGGCAGTTATGGAATTTTGCAGGTACCTTTTCCTGGGTGAGGAAATAGCAAGGGAGCCTCAGCAGGATTAGTAAGGTGAAAGTCACATATAATCCAAAGTACAAATGCCTTTGCAAAGGGACCTGGTGGAACCTGACCTGCCCTCATCACTAGTATGTTTATTTGGACAGTTCTGAACAAAGAACCAGGCTTGAACTTGCTGAGCTAGGTTCTGGCTCAGCCTGAGAGAGGTATGAATGAAGAAGAGCTGGGCACTTCCATAGTGTCACTTCAGACTTGCTTCAGGGTCTCTGTCTCGTATACAGAGGCCTGAGATTGTCTGAAGGCTGGAACTTGTTCTCTCTTAAGCAGCGGTTTCTATTCTGTCAGTGTGTTTATAAGGTGACTGTGAGACTGCTGACCACAGACTTATTGAGGACAAGCATCATGCATTCATTCCCCTCCTTATCATAAAGCTCCTACTGACTGCAGGGAGTTCAGAGATAGCAGTGAATCCAAATAACATAGTCTCTGGCCTTCAGAGCTCATCACCACAAAGAGTGCTAACTCTTAATGTGCACCTTCTGTGTGCTAATCACTACAAGCTTTACACACACACACACACACACACACACACACACACATACACATATATATTAATTCACATAATCCTCAACAGCCTTATGAGGGAACCCCGTTATTAAGGCCTTGTCATTGATGGGGAACTAGGGAACAGAGAGGCTAAGTCATTTGTCCAGTGTCACACAGTAAATGACAGAGCTGGTGCCATCCTCTGTGCTCTTGATGACATCATACTACCCTTTGCAGCACCACTTGAGAATTATTGAAACTTACCATTGACTGTGTTTCTCCTCGAAGACCCACCCAAGAAAAATTGTTCTAAAGAGGAAAACTTTGCAGCAAAGTGGCTCAGAGATGGCAGTAGAAGATGGAATGGGTGTTGCTGCAGGATCTCTGAGCACAGAGCCTGGGACTGGGTATGGCCAGTGGGGCAAAGTGGAGAGAACTAGAGAGGGTGGGATTTTTATCATTGTTCAGTGATTCAGTTAAACTTGTGTTTCAGAAACAGGGACTTGGAGGGCTGATTTCTCCCCAGTACTGATGAAGAATATCTAGCCCTATGTGGTCATCCATGTGAGGAATGGAATAAATTTAGTGTCACTTAATCCCTTATTGACAGATACTTAAGTTGCAACACTTTCCAGTTGTTCATTGTACTGTATGTCTTTTACTTCACTCTTGGCTTTGTTCATCCTCTATGGAATGGTTTGTGTAAAATTGGATTTTTTAAAAATGTTTGATGGAATTCATTGTTAAAATTATTTGTACCTAACTTTTTCTTTCTTTTTAGTCATAGAATTTTTCAGGTTTTCTAATTTTTCCTTGAGACAATTTTGATAGGTTATATATTTGAGAGGAACTTACACATTTTAAGTTTTCAAATTTAATGGCACTAAGTTGTTATAGCATGTTCACTTTAATTGTGTAGTTGTGTTCCCTTGACCACAGCAGTATTTGTTAACATTAATATATGGGTCAACCAAATGAAACTGCACAAGGGGAGAATGGGGACCAGCTGGAGCGGGTGGGAAGGGGAGGCGGTGGGTGACCCCCAGGGACTGAAATGATGTGAAATATATATAAATAAAAAAATTATTAAAAAAAAACTTAATGTTTTGCCAATTTTGTTAATCTTTTAAAAAATTAGTTTTTGAGCTCCTGCATTTCTATCAAGCTTTTCCTGTAGACTGGCCTACTTTCCCCCTTTTCATCATCTGGCAGACTCCATCTCTGACAGCTCATAGGGCGGCCTTGTTTTATCTGGGAGTCCCCTCAGATGTTGACTGAACCCTTTAGTGTTCCCTACTACTGCTCTACTGCTCTGGAAAGAAAAAAAGAGATCATATTATAGCCCCTCTTCCCCTCTTCCTCCTGCCCCCCCCCCCCATTGTCCTCCTGTAATCACCATGAAAGCAGGAAGGCATGGCTGGGGATCACTGTTGTATCACTGATGTCTGATACTGTAGTCAGTGCTCCATGAGTGTGGGGAATAGTTGATTGCAGACCCACTCTGCAAGGGATGAAAGCACTTTCAGGCTGCCTTCTCAACAGGACAGTTGCAAAGAGGATTCAACTTGTATCAAGTGATTGTGCTAACAGACCATTTCTGAGGTTCTGTGATTCTCTTGTCCTAGATTTTATATGGAAATCAAGAGTTGGAATTGTAGCTGCACCATGATGATGTACAATGATGTCGGTGAGGTGCAGTGAGTTACAGGAACATTTTCCTGGGTCTTTGTGCTTGGGTCTAAGGGCCAAGCCCAAAGGATACAAGCCACCACTTCAGAGGGAGTTTTTCCATAAAGAATGTGGTGGAACACCTGAACAGGTGGTGTTGCATTCAGCACTAATTTTTCTTCTAAAGTGGAGTTCTTTGGTTGTCCTACTGGTGTTATTCTTGTCTTCACAGAGGGAGCCAAACAGAAAGAAATAAAAGGGAAATTTTGTTAGTCAGATGTCCTGGGTTGAGAACGAAAGCATTGAAATGTTTCAAATGCAGACACCGCCCTGGAAAAGGTGGTGATCTTTGGGAAGGGGAAAAAAAAGGAGGAAGGGATCTAGAAAAATAGAGAAGGAAGGGAGGGGTCTCTTTGCCAGCTACATCCTGGCCCTATTTGTGCCTTTGTTGGTACCAAGCACACATTCTTGTAGTACAGAAACTGAAATGTCTTTGTTTCATTGTATTTATATTTGACCTAATATTTAAGAATTACTTGTCAGTTTTATCAGCTCCCAATATGAGTGGTTACAATGATAATGATAACCAGCATTCACCCTAGGGGATTAAGGAAGGGACCTCCTCAAGACTAGTAACTAGTGTGAGCACCTGCTCGGTGCTAGACTCTGCTTTGCACAGCATATTAATTTAATGCTTCTGATTTGTGTGAAGGGATTATCACCCCCACTTAAATAGAGACTCAGAGGAAATTAAAAGCAGGCAGCTTGTTCGAAGCCCCCCAGCAAGAGAGAACAGGAGAGGGAGGAAGCTGTTGTTAGTGCCCCAGGTGGGTTCGCCCCTCAACTCCCAGCTGAGCCCCGTATTAGTGGGCAGAGAAACAGCCTCACTGTTCACTTTTGAAACCCACGCTTGTAGGAGTCCTTCTGGAAATACTTACCCTCTTTTCAGGGTGGTGGGGAAAATCACATTTGTTCCCACAAGGTGGAAGATGCCTCCTCCTGCCAGCTCTGAGGCACGCAGCTGCCAGGCTTGCTGTCTGAGCCCTGTCACACAAGTGTGGACTAGAGACTGTTCCCTGCACACACCTTGAAACCTGGTGTTTTGCTCCTACTGTGGGTATTTCGCCATCTCTGCAAGCTCTGTCAAGGTTGGAGGGTTATAACTTCTTCCCCACCTTTTCTCAGGGTGTAAGGTCAGAAGTTCCTCCTCTAGCCCATCAGGGTCTTAGCACTGTGTGTTGGTCCACGCACCCCATCAGTTGCCAGTGGAGCAGCAGGAGAGAGTCAGCCTCCTCTCGGGTCTCCTGTGTAACCATAAGACGTGTGTGTCTACCCCATACCAGGCGCACCTCATATTAGTGGTCTGTGGACTGAATTGCATGTGTCTACCCCAACCCCTGTGCAAAGTCCCAATCACATGTCCTCATGCCTGGGAAATTTGGGAAACAAGTGCCATTTCCTGCCTAGTTTGACTTTTGCTGATGGTGCCAAGTGTTTGCTTCTAAAACTCAGGAAATATACCCAGGACGCCTGGGCCCTCCGGCGGTGAGCACCTGGCCTCTGCAGTCTTCAGAGATGCTGTGGTTTATGTTGCAGGAGTCTCTCATGGGCCTCACAAAGGAGCCTTCTCAGGAGAGTAGATCTTATTCCCTGAAGCTGTCTTGAAAGCCACCTGGGTGGTAGCATGGGGTTGAGGAGGAGGAGGAGGCTCTCAGGAGACAGAGATGCACAATTAGATCGCTAAAGGGGACTATAGCTGAGGCAGTGATCTGGAAGCCTGACTGCTGATGGGATGCCAGAGGGTGGGGAGCTAACAGCTAGGGACAGCTCTTCTCTTGGTAGGTTTTCTGGCAATTTCCCCAGTGAGTTGCAAGAGTGCCTGGAAGAACAGACTTGCTCTGAGGCTTTTTCTTTGCCTGTGAGACCAGGCAGTGTGAGGCCATACATCTGGGACCCTCCCACAAGGAACCCCCAGGCTGCATTCATTCAAAAACATGCTCAGCCCTGTTTGGTGGGACTTCTCTCAGTGTAACTGGGTACACCCTCTGAATCTGGAGCCAGACACTTCTGGACGTGAGTCCCAATTTGGCCACCTACCAACTGTATGACTCTGGCATCTGAGCCTCCATTTACCTCATCCATAAAATGGAGTAATGAGAATATCCTCACTCAACTGCAATCAGATATAATATATATAGTGTGATACAATATGGCATGATACAGTACCTTACATAAGAATAGGTAGTACTGTTGCATTTTTGAAATAATATATAACACTATCACTTTATTTACATATCATGTACTGATACACAGTGTGTCTTTTTGTTACTGTGAGACTTGGTGACATAGGTAAAGGTTCAGCACAGTCCCTGACACATTATGGAACTGAATCACTGTTACTGTGATCGGCATTTTCTGCCAACCACAACACAGAAAACAGGGACACACGCAGAATGTTCTGGTCTATGTTGTTGCTTTAGAAGCAGTGAAGCACATCAAATAATTAGGAAAGCAAAGCCCAATTATAACTGGAGAGGGAGGGAGTGGTATCCAGGGAGAAGGATTGTTGAATGTTAAGCTGTCGGCTTTTTTTAAGGGAGCAATGTCTTTTCAGAACTTAGACCAACATGTTACTAATAGAGAAGAGTATTAAATCTAAAGAACCACCCACATGTTCCCTGGGTGTCTTGAGATGTTATTAGCTTGGGCTGTTATTGTTGTAGTGTGGGTGAAGAGGAGGAGAATCAGGAGGAGGGTGCTAGCTATAAAGACACTTCAGGTGGGGGTTCCCCTCTGTGATTGTGCATTGTCCCTGCTTTTCTGGGTCGGTCCTGTGCCTCTGGTTCTTGGAGCCAGGACTAGGTGTGGGGTCCCCTTGCTGACATCAACGGAGAACTTAGCAGTGGCAAGACTGGAATCAGCCCCCATCTTGTCCTGACTCTCTTTAGTGGGTATTAGTTCCCTTGTGTTTGGGGAACATAGGGACACAAAAGCTCAAGGGAGCAGTCCTCGTGCTTGAGGTCACACCATGGACTTAAAGTTCAAACTGCTGAGTTCATAAGCTGCTTCTTTCAGTGGATGATAGTCAGGTCACCAGAACAGCCTTAGGTCTTTGATTTCTTATCTATTAGCTCACAGTGAGAGTCAGTAAGATGAACTCTGTAATGCCTTAGCATATACTCAAAACTGTTAGTTCCTACTGTTATTGTAATTTCCTTGTATTTAGGTTTTTTTTAACTGCTGACAACTTTTATTTATTTATTTTTATTATGGGTTCTCCCATTTCATCAATACCCATTAACCATCTTAATCTTTTGTATTTAGATTCTTGATCTTTTTTTGTCTAGCGGAGCATCCCACTTGTCTGAAGCCCTGTCAGCATCACTACAGACTTTCTGTCACAGGATAGAGGGGTCAAAACAAGCCACCACCCACATCCTTTTGGTGTATCAGTGACTAAACCCTAGGGCAAGTCCAAGATAGACCCTTTTCAGAAATGCTTTTCACTGGGGTGGTTCTTACTAAATGTGAAAATTGACAAACAACGTTCTGGGGGTGAATAAGTATAATTCCCATAATATTATGACAGAAGTTGTCCCTGGAGGTATGTTGCCAGTATTTGGATTCACTTTACAAGACAGAACTAAGGTGCTCCTGGCCTGCTGGGCCCCCCCCAGCTCCTCCCTTATACTCTTTACCTGTCTCTGGAGCTGCTATTGGACTTTTCCTCCATCTTGTCTGAGGAGACATTCATGTGGGGGAAATTAATAGATGACAGGGCTGGTCTGGGCATGTTAGGTGGTGGTTAAGTGTCCCGCTGACACTCTTTGACATGTTGGGAGCTTAACTGAGGCCTCCATGGAGGCACCGGGGCTCCCCAGCGTGTGGGCAGCAAGGGAACATTCCAGGCTGCCCTGAAGCCATAAACATCACCTGACGGTGTCTGTCTGGGGACTGTCTGTATGTGATAAGTAAAGGTAAAGATTGAGAGTTTGGGCTGGCTTTTTGATCCCGGTTGAATTTAGATTTTATTTTATATTTTAAGTGTGGCTGTTTTGAGAGGCCCTGGGGCTTTCCTCCTGCAGGCTTGGGGAGGAATCAGCTGCTGAGATGGCAAAGCTGCAGGGAGCTACACCTGCCTCCATGCACTGGGCACTTCCTTCGAGCACCTCTCTTCTTTGATAAAACTATATCTGAAGTCAGTGGTTTCCTCTGAATAGCTGACCAATGAAGACCAAACACATTGTTTTTGTCTTTCTCCTCTTTTAGGCCTAAAAGGCAGCGGCAAAACAACTTCCCCATGTTTCCTTCTCCAAAAGCCTGGAATTTCAGAGGGGTAAGTGTTTCTCCTGCGTGGTCCTTGTTATGTGTCCGATGCTCTTATGTGTCCGATGCTGCAGGGGGATGCTGTCAGGATGGCTTTTCTGATGAGTGTCGCAGTTGACAGCCTCACCACTCAGGATGTCACGTTTGCTTCAGTGCTTGTGGTTTACTTAGAAAATGTTAGTGGCCCAGTGAGTCTGCGATGGCATTTGCTTGCTCACTAGTGTTCCAGGGCACCCGGAAGCCTCTTGTGATGAAGTTAAGAGGTGGCAAGGTCGACGAGGCAGGCACTGTGGCTCTTTCCTTCTTTCCTTGGGAACCTGGAGGCAGTCAGTCACAGTGATGGGAGAAAGATCGGAACTGTACAGTCTGGTAATACATGTAATAAGCCCGTACATAGACTTTGTGAAGCGTTTTGCTTTCCAGAAGGTGAAGTCCGTAAGCATTAAAGGGCATGTCACATTTTCCTGGTCATCAAGCTGTGGACTCTTACAGACCAGATCTTACCTCCGCTGGGTGCAAAATTCTCTTCCTTACTATAACAATGATAGTATTAGTAATAGTGAAATTATATGGTGGGCCTAATACATGCCAATGTGAGTTCTGACACTGACCTTGGAACAAGACCCTTGTGTGTGTAGAGAAGGCTCCGAGCTCTTTTTCACTTCCAGAACTTTACACATGTTGTTCCTTCTGCCCAGAGCACTGTTCCTTGCTTCCCTACTCTGTTTTCCTATACACATCATAGCAGGCTCACCAGCTTCATCCAGTGGGGGGAAGCCTGGACATCACTTCCAGCAGGAAACTGTGGTGACACCCCACACCAGACTGAGCAAGATCCCTCCTGTTACCGCTGTACTTTCCCATCATTGTAAGACTATTAGTTAACACTTACTGAAATTTAAATTTGAAGCCCCAACCATCAGGTGTTTAGAGAACTTTTTGTTTGTCTTGTTCATTATTATATCCCAGGGCCTAGTGCAGTACTTAATTTGTTGAATGAATGAATGAATGTAATGAATAAATAAGCAGATTTCTCATATCTGTCAGGCACAAAATCTACTTTAGATTGTGTTTCAAGGTCAAGTTTTTAATCTTTCTAGCACCGTATTTACTGACTCAATTCACCCTTCAAAATCCTACATGGATCTCAGTCATTTCCCCCAAATATCTAGTTAAAAATATGATCATGTTTCTTTTAGCTAAATTCAGAATATGCTTTCCATTGGGTACAAAGAGAAATGTCTTCACCTCCCTTTACTAGATGGCCATGCCTTACTGAATTCAGGTTGTGTACCTCCTAGGTTGTTTATGGTTTTGTGGGTAAGACTTCTATTTCTTAAAGTGTGTTTGATTGCATGGTCATAACCCTCCAGTGAAAAAAGACTTGTGTGGGCAAATAAGCTTGGGAAATAGAGAGCTCCAAACTACATGTGTTTACTGCTGTAGGACCTAGCAGAACTTTTGATTTGTTGATGTGCGTGTACAGCTGATGGAGATTGTAGCATATCCCAAAGATATTGGCCATAAAATCTTTTGTTAGCAAAGTGGTTTGTATACACTCTGGGAAAACTGACATTTATAGTCAATTTTGAAGAGTAGAGAAATTGGACTTCCTATAAGCAAGTTGACCTTTGGAGGGAGTTGTTTTCCAGCCCTCAGTGTTGCTCTCCTTTTGATTGAAAAGTAGTCACCATCTAAGTATTAGGGGTACATCTAGGGTGATCATGCCACCAGAGTGTGCCTAGGATGATCCTGGTTGTTAGTCTCGAGTAGAATTCACACAACTGATTATCTACCTAAGGCCATGAAACCTTCAGCTACTTTCCCTTGGAAAATATTTTGCAAAGTTTTGAGCATAATTCTGGCTCATAGAACCTACTGTTCAAAGGAACCTGTTAGATACATACTCGGTTGAAGTGATCATCTGTTATCCTCACCTTTGCAGGTAACATTTAAGATTAATGACTCACTGCTGGAAAACAGGTTAGTAAACTGCCCCAGCTAATTGTAACCAAATAGGTATCAGAAGCTAATGTTTTATAGACTTCAGCTTCCTGCTAGCCCTCAAGATTCTTAGACAACTCACACAACTTCCCTAAATAGTCAAAATTGTTAGAGTAAATAGTCTGTCAGGTAGTTGAGCCAGTGTGGTGTTTATCTTGGTCTCTTGTTCTTGCTTTGGTTTCTTTTGGCCCCTGACATGAGATGTACCAAGGGAGACTATCTAGGGTCAGTGGCTAGATTTCCCTGCCTTGAACCATAATCCTTTCTGGCATGGTGGGGTGGAAGGGAACACACCAAGCAGAAACAGCCTCACTCCCAGCAAGAACATGTTTTGTAACCACCATATGGTTACAAAATAGAAGAAGAACCCAGAATACAAGGCTGAAGATATTTGTGGCTAATCTAGCTGATACATTTTCTGATGTGAGGCATGACTCCCAGACGTGTCATGTGAGCCTTGCATGCTGCCCCCAGGCAGTATTGTGTGCTTTTAGTGAACTCAATTTTCTTCTTTAGTTAGAAAGGAAGGTTTAGAATCTCTGTGCTAACAGATTTCCTGTGTTTATATTCAAGGCAGAGAAGACAATTATAGACATTTATACTTCTATTCCTCTTTAGCTGGTGATGAAGAAGAATCCTGTGATTTTGACTGAGGAGGTGGTGAGAAATGGATTGGAAAAAGCAAGAGAAGGAGCCAAGGTTTCTGGTTGAGAAGGAAAGGGAAACATAGGGATGCAGGAAGATGTGGGGATAGCACAAGGGGAGAAAGAGGTGGGCATCTTATGGAATAGATGTTATGGGAAAAGAAAGGTCTTCAAGTAAATTTCATCCAGTCTTGCTGAATGAATTATGTTGTAACCCCTTCCTCTCTTTGCTGAAAACTTCCATCACATATCTGCAGAGTCCTCATGGCATTAAGAGAAGCATTTGGTTTTCTTCTTTTGCTGTAGTTTTGGCTGTGACCAAGGAATGTGATATGTGGATATCATATCCTTCCTACTGACCGAGCAGTTTGGCTCTTTCATGAGTTGTCCTTGCTATTAATTGCACTTGCATTTGGCCTCTTGGTTCCCATGCTCATCAGAGGAGACAGAGGCCCCCATATTACCCATCTTCCAGATCTCTTCCCCCCCCCTCCCAGGGAAAGGGTGGGACAGTGCTTTTCTCACCAGACCCATGGTGCTGCAGATACATTTATGGAGAGAAATGAAGGGAGTGGCTTGGGTTGGGGAAAGTTATGGTGGGAACATGGCAAGTTAAAACCAGAGCTGAATGGGAGGAATAAGGCTGAAGGACTCTATAAGATGCAAGAGTCTGGGGAGAGTCTTAGTTCTGTCAGGTGCTCACTACTCACCTGATGACCACCTGGTTGGGCTGTACAGAACTCAGAATTCCCACCCTCCCTTATTACAGCTCCTCCAGGTAGGGGAGAAAGGGAGGGAGGAAGAGAGAAAGAGAGAGAGAAGGAGGGGGAGGGGGAGGGGAGAGGGAGAGAGAGAACACACGCACAGGAACTCACCCTAGAAATGTGACAATATCAGGAACACTGAGAATTTTCACTGTTGCCTATTACCTAGAACGTTCTTAGCAAGACTTAATGTATGTAAGTCATTATTAGGTGCCAGAACTGAAGTTTTCATGAAATATCAACAGAATTCTGAATTTCAGGCCTAAGCTTCTCTTGTCTCTTTCTCTAGTACTGGTCTTTATTCCTGCTTAGGCTGTTTGGGAAGAAATTTCTTGATTCTGGGACTTTGGACTTTATAACCTCAATCTTTCAATTTTCATATGAAGAAAACTAAACCTAGTATATCAGTCAGAATTTTTCTGGTTACAGGTGATTAAAACTCAGTTAGAACTAGCTCAAACAGAAAAGGGAATTGATTGGTTCTGTGACTGAGGGAAACTGAGATGGGTAGGCTTCAGGTACAGTAGTATCCAGGAATATTCCCTCTTTCAACTTTTTTGACTCGGAGTAATTTTCTTCTTCAACTGTATATACACTTTTTTTGGAGGCAGATGATAACCACAAATCACCATACATTTCCAGACTAAAGGTAAGTTTTTTTCTTCTGGTATCCACATATAAAATCTGAGTGTAGCACTGATTGCTTGGCTCAGGTCACCTAGTTATATGTTGGCCACCACTGTGATCCAGAAAACCTTGGCCATGTGCTTCTTCTGAGGGAGTAGAGTGGAAGAATTTTGTGATTGGCAGCTCCTGTAGGTCCCTTGAAGTATAGAAGGGGCATTTGTTCAAAGGATGAGTTTGATGCTGCTACCAAAAGGGTCTTTGGTTCTAGGACAGGAAATGATGCAATTGCTCCTGAGAGTCATTCTAAGTGGAGATATCGAACTAGCACCATGTCTCGAGACAGTGGTTCCCGTGCCTGCTCCTTGTTTTGCTGATCCCCAGGCCTCGGATTTGGCAAACCTTCAGGGTAGCTGTTTCTTGAGGGTCAGGCTGAACTGCTGTTTAGTTCACAACTCAGTAGAGTGACAAGTCCCTTGTACTCACCACACATGACTGGGTGAGTAGGGAGTGGACATGCTGTGTCTCCTATGAACATGAAGGTGGCACCGCTGTCTCTTCTCTTGTGACCTCAGTAAATTTACCTCCATTTATCAAAAATGTCAGGCAGGACTCTGGTAGTCCTGCATGGTAGATAGTATTTGCTCCCATTCCACAGGTGAGGAACTGAGCCCCACACCTGCTAACTTGACTAAGATTATAGTCACTGTAAGTAGCAGCGTCAACATTTGATCCAGGACTGTCTGTTCCTAACACATTAAAGCATGTTGCCTCTTTCAAACAAGGCACATTCCTTATCTTCGCCAGCAGGTAGACATGAATATCTATTATATCTCTGAAAAAAATAATTTGTTACTCCATTCTGTAATAGTCATGAAAAATAGTATTAATAGTTCCATTAATCTCAGATAACTACCCTCTAGAATTCACTCACACTAGCCAGGCTCTGTGTTGAATGCTTTATTCATATAGTACCTCCCAGAATAGTCCCGAGAGATTGAAGTTTTTTGACCCTCATCTCATTATAGAAATCAAGGGTTTCAGTTGTCTGCTGCTGCCTGACAAATTTCCAGTACCTTAAAACTGCATCATTCATTAGCCTGCCATCCTGTAGGTCAGCAGTTTGGACCTGGTGTGGCTGGGACCTCTGCCTTGAACAGCTTTCACTCTGAAATAAAGGTGTCAGCTGGTGGGTTTGCTTTTGAGGTTCAGGTACCTCTTTTAAACTCATTCAGGTTGTTGGCATGGGTTTCCTTGTGGTGTAGGACTGAGGTCTCGATTCTTTGTGGGCTGTGTCTGGGGGTCACACTTAGCTCTGAGAAGCCATTCTGGGTGCCTTACCATGTGGCTCTTCAATTTTCAAAGCCATCAGGGATCTCCATCACAACAGGTGTCTCTTCCACTCCAAATCCCTCTCACTTAAGGAAGAGCCCTTTCTTTTTTTGATTCACCAGATTCAGTTATTCCATCTAGGTCATCTACCTTTTTTGATTATCTGAAAGTCAGTGATCTGTAACCTAACCTTGGTCTTGCTACTCAGTCACATCCTTGGCAACTGCCTACATTCAGGAGCCTTGGGGATCATCTTAGAACTATGCCTACTATGTGCATAGAGGCTTAAAGGTGGAGCAGCTTGTTCAGGGGCTCATGATGAGCATGTGGAACTTGAATGTAGTCTGATATCACTCCAAAGCCCATGTTCTTTATCAAAGGGGAAAATATTTGCAGCATTCATCTTACACCAACCTCCCTAATACTCAAAGGACTCTTGCAAAGCCACAGTACAAATTTGAAAACTCCATAGGAAAAGGGTTGAAGAATCTGAGTAGACAGCATAGCAGAAAAAATACAGTAAATGAAGCCAAGTGATGCTTTCCAACTAATACTTAAAACTTTTAATGTCAGATGTAATAAAGCAATAACTTAATAATGTATTTTGTTTATCTAGCTCTTATAATAACAATAGTTTGGTCCTATTGCTAGTGCTTTGTATGTCATCACATCCACTAACAACACTGTTAAGTAGAAGCTATTATTATGTCCAATTTCCAGGTGGAAAAACTGAGACCAGGAATATTAATTACCTGTCCCTAAAGTTCCACAGCAATGAAGTGGTATATCTAGTTTTTGAACTGTTTACTCTAATTTCAGGACCTGTGTTCTCAACTGTGTAATTGTTGTAATGAGTGCAAATGATATAGATGCTTATGATATAAAATATGTATGTGTTGATTTTGACCAGTTACTGAAAAAACACAAGTAAAAATAACAAAAGCTAAAGCAATTCCCTTTAGAGGGAGAAAATATATTGTGAATAATAATAGTATAGTACATATAGTATATCAATACATAAAGTCTGGAAGGATATTGTCTTTGACAATCTTAGATGAGGTCCCAGGGAACTGTTGGTTACATATAATTTGTAATGTCTCAGTTTTCTGTAGCACATATGTTCCTTTTATTATTTGCAAAACAAACGTGTGATAATTAAAAATGAACTCCTTCCACAATCCAAACCTCCTATAAGTGAAAGGAGGTTCATTTTTAAAGCTGCTGGACCTCGGAAAACATGAGGTTATGTCATTGAGCTTGACTGTGTCAGAACATCTGGGAACTGATAACTTGGGTGCACATTGTGTTAGGCTTCAAGACATTTTCCCCCACCTTATCTCTCCCACCTCTTCTCCCTCATCAGGCTTGCAACTTTTCTTTCACTCTCAGACTAGGAGTTTTACTGTCCATTGTCCCTAGATAGCCGAAACTATTCAGTGGATAATCCTGGGCAGTTATGACAAAAGATTGTTTGAGGAAAAGTCATGTATGTGCTTTGATTCAGAATATCTGAATGGGAACATCAGATAAGATACACTTCAGAGTGGCAGGTTCCTTATCTGCAAAATGGGGGCAATCACGCCATCTTAAAACATGAGATTAATAATGTGTGTAAAGTGATCTGAATAATACCTTCAGCTGTAGTTGAGTTCCTTTTTACTAGGGTTCCCTTACACCTGAAATGACTGTCTTCTAAATGTGTATATTTAATAGGTGCTTCTTCCCTGTGAGATACCTCGTCAAGAGGAAAAAATGGACTATCTCTAGTTTCTGCTTAGTCCTGTTTTCATTTCCCTTCAGGCAGTATAAATACCAGCCTCAGGATAGATGCTGCCACCTGTGAGAGAGAAAAATGTCATCCTTACTCTGTTGACACGAAAATATGCCAGATACTTTGTAGCTCACTTTCAAATTCAAAACATTTTTTTTTTTTTTTTGGTCACATGTGAGGTGTGTGGGGACATAGTGGCTTGTCTGTCAGTTTGCACTTTAGAGGCAGAACTTATAGATGCCTTTGTTTAATGATGTAGTCATCAGTCAGTCATTCCTCTTTTGTTCCAAAATTATGAAAAATAAAGATAATTTGGATATAAGATTTTAAAAAATTTAGCTGAAAGTGACAGAATGCAGCTCAAATGCAAAAAGACCTCAGAGGTGCCTAGAACCAGGCACAAGTTCCTTTGTTACTCTGCATTTTCTTGCTAGACTGACTTCCTCCATTTGTCCATATTGTGGAGATGCAGTCATTTGCAGAAAGACAGTTCTTTTTCTCTCTGAGCTAAAATTTCTAGGGAAGGATTTTGATTGGTCCAGCTTGGGTCAGTTGGCTACTTCTGCACCAATCAGTAGTGGCCATAGAGTAGGTTCCTGTGGTACCACTTTGGTGGCTCCTTTGGTAAACATAGTAACGTGAGGGTGATGGGATGATTTCCAACAGAAGAGGAAAAAAACTAGTTGAATACAAACAATTCTCCTCAGGAAAAGTCTTTATCTCTTGTCTGTAATCAAGGCTAGTAGCATACTGATCCTCTGGGTATGATTTTAGGTATACAAAAGTCCTAATTAATCTTCATGTATGATTAGAAGAAGACCTTTTAGTTATATATTTTTTAAACCCAAATCTGATCTGGGAGCAAAAGTAGTCTCTTTGTTGAGTATAAAACACAATAGTTCTCTAGATTACCCAGAATAATAGCAGATCCTGGAAAGTACATTCTGAGATGACTAAGGTCATTTCTCTAACACTGGGAATTATCGAAGCCTAGACAAGAGCTTTAAATAGAAGGCAGCCCAGGAGTCAGTCTTAGTGTTGCTTCTAATTTGTCACATTTATGAATTTTCATGGAGCCTTTTGTTTTTCATTTTAATCAAGTTTGGAATTTAGTCTACAAACAATATCATGATCTTGTCACCCCCCAAAAGTCCCTTATGTGGTTTGAAGACTTTGAGAGGGGCTGATGATGTAGTGCCTATTTGGAAATTTCCTTTTATGAAACTGAATCTTCAATCTTCAGTTTCCATTCCCCCTCTATATTAGATTTTATTTTCTCTGTTTCATGCCAATGACAGAAGTTGAAGATGAGAATGAAGCCTCTTATAAGGGGCTTGCTTGGTAAAGAGCCTGTCACTGACTTTTCTTCTCGCCCATCAGTTTCTTCCTCTTAACAGTTAATGTGGACCATTTATTGGTTTGGATGGGTTAAGCTTGTTGTGATTCTAAATAGCCACCCATTTTTTTAAGTGCTCAAATCACACTGTTCATTACGTTGTTTGAAAAGACACAACCAGAAGCAAGGGGGAAACAATGAACTCATTTAACACGCTACAGAGAGGATACCGGCAGCTTGGAAGATTCTCACATAAATCCTGGGATTCACAACACCAGTTTGTCCTTTTACTCTCCACTGTGGTGTTCCCACTGATGATGTGAAGTCAAGGACCAGAGCTGAGGTTCAAGCACAAGGTGTATAGACTGTAGGACTGAATGTACACACTTTCTCAAATAGACTCGGACCAGTATACTTGATCAACAGCTGCAGTTCACCAACAACCTGGATGAACTGGCTAATTTTTATTTTATATTTGTTTTTGGGCAGAGGACACATGAAGCCAGAATGGATATCTCTCCTGGGTAGTTAAATTAAGGCCCCATATATACTAAAGATTCATATACTAAAGATTCATAAAAATACTTTGTGCCTCTGTATATTTAGTACCTCTACACCTCATCATCTTGAGTGCATAACACACATTAAGTAACCAATTGCCTCATCCTTTCCCAAATATATTTAGCACACACATGTTCAGCTTACAAACACTTAACTATAGCTAACATAAAATATATATAAGAAGGTAAATCTTACAAATGTATTCATCTTCAGCTATGGAAATAAACATTCCTTAAAAGTAAGTGCTCCCTATAGCTTGGTTACACAGGACCCATTTTTAAATGGGCTGCTCTATATAAGCCTGATAATGGAAACTCTTGTATTAGTTGATTTTGGGGCCTTCTACATTTATCATTCCCAACCCGAGATCTCTCCTTTTACCTTCCATCTCTGGAAATCTCCTAGAACACAGTTCCTGGGATTTTTATGCATGTGAATGCTGATGTCCATGTGATCCTGACGATAAGACCAGCTGGTTTAGGTGTTGCATCAGCAAACTTCAACCACTGGTGACCTGAGCGCCTGACTGATACGCAATCAGGAGTGGTTGCAAACAGCAGACCTCTGTTAAGACATACTGTGTTTTTTGTCTTCAGGTCTGATTTGACTTTACATCCCTTTTAGGGAAAAGAGAGGATGAGACCCATTTGTTTAAAACCATAGTTCTGACTTAAGGTAAATGGGTTCTATCAGACATGCATTTAATTTATACAGGTTCAACTGCAGATTCAACTGCTCATTGAAAAGAAAATGGGGAGAAAAGTTGTCACTCATTGTTAGATGGGATGATGAACTTGCTGATCCCTTTGATGATCCCAGTGAGTTTGTGGTGATAGATGGGGGCTCTGTGTGTGTTTGTGTGTGTGTGTGTGTGTGTGTGTGTGTGTGTATGTATGTATTCCCTAACTTCATCAGGGCTAAATTGAAAATGCATGTATAATTTTTCTGTTAATGGAGAAGAAATTGTTGAATGTGGTTTATTGAGAGAAGGGACAGACTTTATCTGCTGTCTTGTTAATGGATTTCCTTCATTATTTAGTGTGCAGTCTTTCCCACTTTTTATTAAGAGGAATTTTAAAATGGAAAGTTGAAAGATAATTACAATGAAGATCCACTGTCTATACTCAAAATTTGGTAACATTTTACTTTATCAAATATCTCTCTCACTATTTATACAGTCTGGCTTTATTTTGCTAAATCATTACAAAGTGACATGATTGGGAGTGGTTTAAAAAAATCAAAGTAACATGATTGTAGTCTTCAGAATGACCCTTCATTTCTAATTATACAATAAATGTGCAGGAAGAATAAGGGTGTTTGCCTGTAGTAACAGCATCAGTATCAAATTCAAGAATGTTACTGATAGAACATCCCAACATTTTCTGCTTCAATCTCTATCCATATTTATCCAATTTTATTTTATAGTTGGTTTCTCTCCAGACCACTGATTGATCATGCATTGTATCTAGTTGAATATTCTGTTTATTTTTGTCCATTTGAAGACCACTATTCCATTTTATTATTGTGCTCCTTAGTGTTTTTTTCTCCAAATATACCCTTCTTTCTTCTTTTTCTCTTTAATAACATTGACTTTTTGAAAAGACTAGACTAGTTGGTTATGGCGTAACTTTCAAATTTATCTGATTCCCTGTGATGTCATTTACTTGTTCCTCTATGCTCTGTATTTCTTATACACTGGTGACAGGTCTAAAGACTAGGTCTGCTTCAGGCCAAGCACTCTGGGTTATGAAGAGTTCCTAAGGGAGGCAGCTATTTGCATCCATTTATGAGGTACACCACACTGAATTATTTGTTATTCTAGGTGCTCATTTGCACCAGGTAGATGCTGATGATAACATAATCTCTGAGTGTGGAGTGACTTCACTCTTAATTCTTTGATGGACATGTTAGAACATTAGGCCAAAACATTATAGAACATTAGGCCAAAAAAGGGGGAAGGGCATTTATTACTATTCATTTAATAAAAGGGATATATAATTAAAGAGTGGGCAGCTGCAGGACCCAGATTTCTCTCTACTGGTTGGTTTCATTCTTTCTCTCTGCTTTTACCATCTCATATGTAGGTTCTGTTCCTGGTGGTATGCCCATGTATGTAGTATGGTTGGAATCATGGAAATGACAGCTCTGACCAACCTGACATGATGTATTAGCATCTCTCTCCTATCGCTCCCTGGGCAGTATCATCACAGGATAGGCCCATCCCTGAGCCCCTTAGAAAGCTCTGATCACCCCATCTTGTCTTTCTTGTGCTGGGGCTCCCCAGTGGTGGACAGGCTGCTGGGTTCCTCTTAGAAGGGCTTCTATCCCCCTGTCCAGTCAGTAGGGGCCAGAGAGTCAGAGTTAAATGGACTTCACCAATTTGAGCTAGTAACTAACCATCTGAGATACAAGTTTCTCACCTGAAAAATCTGTCCGGCTTACAGGGTTCTAGAGAATTACATTAGATAATCCATGACAAGTGTTTAGCACCGGGTCTGAGTACTCAGTAGAGACTCCCTTACATTACTGCTGCTGTTTCTATGTCAGTAGGAACCATGAACAACATTGGGGAATGTGGACAGATTTCCTGGAAAAAGAGAATGGGGAGGATACCCACAACATTCCCACTATAACAGAAAACTTTCCATGTATCCCATATTCCCCTATGCTATATAGAGTGATCAGGCTCTAGGTTACAGGAGACACTGTCTCTTCCACTCTCTGTTTGCATGTGCACCATTAAACAAAAGAGATTTACATGATGGGTGAGCGAATATGGACCAATTTAGAGACAAGAAAGAATTTTTTTGTGCACAAAGGTATTGAATGAATTTCAAATGCAGTCTGGATATATTTTTGAGCACTCTGATGTATTCCTTCCAATCAGTGTTTCACTTGTGGTAATTCAGATCATCTGTAACTGGTGGAGTTTGGTGATGGGTCCACTGCTGCATTTGTTCAGTGCTCTGGGCATCTTTCCCGCCTGTCGCAGGCTGGCACACTGGACTTACTGTTCTGGCTCCTTAACTGCAGCAATGTAGATGCCTGATGAAAACTGCCAAAACTACATTCTTCTCGTGCTGTGGTTTTGATTGCATTTTTATATGTGGGAAAAATTAACACCATGTTTGTAGGATAAAAGATTATTTAGATATTGAGGAATCATTTGAAATCACTGACCTCAGCAGATCAGCCTAAGGATTAGAATTAAAAAACATTTTTAAAGTGCTTTTTCCCATCTACAGAACTAGTCTGCATTTTTAAAAGTGATAATTTTAAATGCTGGTGAGGGTACTGGAGGACAGATGCACTCAGACATTTAGTGACACTGTGGCTTCATCTCTTTCTGGAAGGTTGTGCCAAGAACTATAAACATACTTGTACAAGCCTTTGGGCCAATGACTTCACTTCTAAGAATCTTTCCTAAAGAAGTCACAGATAAGTGGATTAATATTTATGCACAGAAATGTTTAGTGTCAGGATTGTCATAGTGATAGAAAAAAAAGGGCAAAGTCTCAATGCCCATTAATACAGAACAGTTGGGCAGATCG
Source organism: Uropsilus gracilis (assembly GCA_004024945.1). Classification (NCBI taxonomy): domain Eukaryota; kingdom Metazoa; phylum Chordata; class Mammalia; order Eulipotyphla; family Talpidae; genus Uropsilus; species Uropsilus gracilis. The sequence continues at coordinate 29,587 of PVHY01005868.1, read as the reverse complement.
ATCCCCCTCTCCTGGGACTGCACATGTTCAGATTTTTGGTGGGGTGGAGGTTGTGGCTGCGTGCTCCCCAGTGCCACAATGCTGGGAGGGCTCAGGGGAGGGGTCCCTGCCTAGGTAAGTGTGACTTGGGTAGGGGCTAGGATGAGGGTATGGGGGGGTGCCCAAATGAGTCAGGGTGGGGAGGGAGGTCCCACATAGATCCCAAGTTCTGCTGGGGTGCATGCATGCATGGAAGGGTTGTGGTTGGTTGGTGGCAGCATCCCCGCTCTGGTCTTACTCTTACTTCAGCCAGTCCTCACCAGGAACAAGAAAAACATTGATGAACCAACTTTAGACAGAGGGGAGGCTGCAGAACAAAAAAAGCCCTGACACACCCATCTCCTGGGCAGGATCCATGAAGAGCATGGAGGACAACAACAGATAAAGTACTGAGTAATCAACTATACCAAGGACTTTTCAAAGAGCTACACCTTTACCATCACTAGGGGCCAGAAGCCAAAATCAGGGCTCAGAGAAGCCTGTAGTGAGAACATGTTACCCTTCCTCACCGCAGCGGAAATGTTGCAGAGGTCCCAAGATCAGAGCAGCAAAGTGCGAACTGAGAGAAAAGACAATCAGGACTAACCATCCGCTAATGTCTGTCTCCAACGAGGAACTTACCTGTTGACAAGGACCAGGAGACTGTTCCCTAAGCCAGAGTCCAGGAAAAAAAAATGGCAAAGAAGCAGCAAAATGGAGCTAAAACCAAAATGGAGGAGACAACTAATAAGAAGGATTAAGTATTGATTGGCTCCAAAGGTGTTGGAATGAATGCATGTTACAAAGCCAAGAATGGAAATCTAAGCAGCACGATATGCTGGACCCCAGGAATACAGATGCTTGCCCAGGAAAAGGACAATGCTTCAGAAAAGGAAGAGAAAAACACCATCAAAGAAACAGCAGTGAGAGATGAGTTGGAGTGACCAGGGTGGGGGTTGGCAGGAGGGCATACCCAAGGGGATCAACAATTATGTAAATAAATAAATAAAAATTAAAGAAGAAAAAAATATAACAGCTGGTATGAATTGTGTAATCCAGAAGAATACATATATATCACCATGAGGAGGTGTTGGGGGAAAAGTGTTAATTTAGGGAAAGTGTTTATTATGTCCTTAAGACCAAGAAACAAAATTATATATATATAAAATTTTGCTTCTTTGTTACTATATACATATACAAAAAAATTCACTTAAAAAAACTGTCAAAAAAAAAAGCCAAAATGTTACTAATGGTTTCCTCCTAGTAAGTGAGAGATAAGTAAGTTATAAGGTTTTCTTTTCCTCTATTATTGAGGTAACATTGCCTGATAACATATAAGGAATACGTTTTCTTTGTTTTCTTTTGACTTCCCTAAGTTTCTACATGGTGTATACCTAATTTTTATAATTGAGGGGAAGAAAAATGGGCAAATACTTGAGTTGTAATTTTGAAGTGAAGCTTTAGGTTTTAAGGTTGAAGGATAAAAATCATCCCAAACAGGCAACAGGAAAAATCTAAATTCAGCAAATTGACCTAAATCCCTTGGTTACTTAAGATGGAATTTTAAAACAGGGCTGTTTGTGGAGAGTTTAATTAACTTGGAAAAATTGTATCTTTTATAACAACAGTAGCAAAATTCATAAATCCTACATGGGTTTTTTAGAGGGGAGCCCCATTTTAAGAGTAAATAATGTATATTCAGACAAGAGAGAAATCAAGGCTAAAACAATCTCCTCAGAAATAGTTATGATTATAAAGAATCAATAGGTAACTCAACGGCATCTTACTGAGTTGGGGCACATTTTTATAGATTCTGGAGGATAGCTTGGCACAGTCCATTAGAATATTACTTTGGGAAAATTAGAGAAAGTTATCTAATGTGGTAATACATGTGTTCCTCCTCTTGTGTTTAACTTATTGAAGTTCAAAAGACTGCGAAGCTGGCTTAGGAATTCAGTGGTCAAAAAAATCATTGGTTTTTAAAAAACATCCTCTTACCCACCACTGGTATATATTCCATTTTAGAACTAAAACCGATTGGGATTTTCTTGAGGGAAGCTTTGTCAGTTATCAATAAATTAATTACCAAATTCTAAAACTTCTCCAAAAAGGGAGAAAATGGAATTTCAGACTGGAATAGTCTTTTCAAGTCTGCAGAATTTGTTCCATATGGGCAAGATTTGCTGTCTTGAAACATAATGTCTCGACTGCCTATTCTTACAAAAGTCTTGATGTCATGTCTTTTTCTCTAATTTTTAAAATATACTCATGTCATTATCCAGAGTGACTAAAAGTTCCGCATGTATGTCACTAAAATACTTGTCCTCAATTCCCTCCTCTCTTCTCCAGCAGTCATTGTGCAGGAGGTGACTTCCCTTGCCAGCTTGTCTCATTAGTCATTCTGATGTGGTTCGGTAGGTTCCACCACTGAGTGCTCCCACCGTTTGAGCACCATCATTTTCTGTCCTTACAGAGGCCTATTTTTCTTCACTGGCCCACTTACTTTCTTTTTTTCTGTATGAAGGTTTTGTTTTAAAGACTAGTGTTGCTTCTTATATTTCCCATGTACAATTTTCTGATATTCAGTGGTATTAAGCTTTTACTATATAAAGAAATATTGTCACTACTCAAATACTAATGTCAAAATTTCTTTTGACATGACATGCAATGAACAAGAATAGGAAAATTCTTACTATGAGGTAGTAAACAGGCAATACACGTATCTCGGTTAATTTGTTTTTCATAGCTCTATCATTTATTCCAAAATTTTACCTTTACATGTGTTATTGGTAGGAACACTAAGTTGGAGAAATTCTGGGAGTTCTCCCCTCTCCTGTTTCTTATACTGATTCTAGAGCTCAGTCTCAAAAGTTTCTATTTTAACAATAGGAGATAAACATTTTTACCTGTTGGTGGTTGTGTTTATTTAAACAAACTCGTGACCATTGGCGCTTACTTACTGGGCTCTTTTCTGCTGTCCTGGCAGGGTTTGTGTTGACAGTGCTGAGGAGATGCTATCAGCAGTTCATTGTGTGCTGTTTGCATAGCGGGACAGGGCAGCGAGCTCCAGTTTTTTAGACATATGATGGATTAGTTGAATGATTTTATTAAGGTGTTTATCTGATTGGGAAGGTGCAACCTGTGACCTGTATGACTGTGCTGTGTCCAGGTTCCTAAGAGGTCCTCAGCCACAGCAGGGTGGGACTGGCAGGTTGCCTGCACCTAGGGGGCGGCTTCCCTGCAGACGGAGCAGAGCATCAGTGGATGAAAACAGCTGGTGACACAGCTTCAGATCCCTTGGCACTCTGAGGCTCCAGGACTAAACCAGAAACCAAGGGAAGATCACCTGGAGTTTCCTTAATCACATCTAAGCAAGGTTTTCCTTCAAGAACTCATTTTGTTAACCAAAAAAGTAACTTGGAAGTGCTGAAGTCTTAGCAAGAGCCTGAAAACAGGAACTTTAAAAGTACACAGTGCTCCAGTTGACTTTGTCCTTTGCACAAACTCAACACTTAGTTTCTTGACAGTAGAAACAGAAAATTTGATTTTTTTTAAGATCAACTTAAGCCACTAGCTTATCTCCTAGCAAAGGTTCAAAGGTGTGGCAGGAGCAGCAACAACATCTGGGAAGCATGTTAGAAATGTAGGATCACAAGCCCCACCACAGATCTCTATCAGAATTGGAGTTTTATTGAGATGCCCAGGTGATCTGTTTACACAGTGGAATTTGAGACACACTGAATTTTTGGACACATTCAGTTTGCAGATACCATCAGCTCAATAGAGATTTCTTATGAGTCTTGGTCAGATTTTTGGGTAATGGGATTCGACATGTTGTTTGAACTCTTTCTCTAGTAAAAGAAAGTAGTGTTGCAGTGAATTTCTTTTAACCCTGGTACCTGTGATTCTATCTGCATGGAACCAAAATTAAAAATGTAATTCCCTCTATGACTCAGGTAGAGTAAAAGAGGCCACGGACTGGACTGAACATGATGGTATCCTCATACTACTCCCTCTTTACCCCTTCCCTCCCACCGCGAGCTCTCCAGCCTTCTTCCTTCACTGCAAGGACCTCCTGGAGCTCTTTCTTGAATGCACAGGGTGTACCGTGTTCCACAGATTTTTGCTAAGCCTGTGGTGTCCCGGACATCAAGGCCATCACACTCTGACCTGTGACTTGTAGGCAAGACAGTCATTTGTGATAAAGGAGGAAGGTGTCTGCTCCACCTTACACTCAGGCCCCGTGTTATGTAATGCATTTCCTGTCTTTAATTATTTCCCCTGCTTGCCCTGCCAGTCCACTGTCCTGACCACTGTTTTCTTTGTTCTGCAACAGAGGAATTTGACCTCTCTGGGATTTAAATCTTACTCAACCCTGGCCATTTCTGGCATGATTTTTTTTACTCAGGTGGCTCTGTGTGTGTGTGTGTGTGTGTGTATGTTTGTGCGTGTGTGTGTGTGCGTGTGTGCGTGTGTGTGTGTAGAGGGCAAGTAGGGTTTTTTTTTTTTTCAACCCTGGCTGTGACTTAGTTTGTGTGTTTTTGTTTCATTTGGGCAGAGGCTAAGCTGATTACAGGGCTCAAATGGGGCCCGGAGCACATTTCAGATTTGGAATGCAAATTGTTGTCTGTAGTAATTATAGTTTGCACTATAGCCTATGACCCTGCTCGGCCCCGTGGTCATTATCCTGGTGCAGAATGAGCAGCTTTGCCTTTCGGAATGGGAGGTAATGGGGGGAACAGTAAGGGACATTGAGGGAAATAGGGGTGTTTTCAGAGCCCATGTCCAAGTCAGTGTGGGAGTAGGACAGACCCAGACTTGTGTCCAGGTGATGCCTCTGCCAAGCCCTGTGACTGTGGACCAGGAAGAAACCTTTCTGAGTCTCAGTGTCCTTTAGACCTCTGAAGGTTGCCATGGCGATAAGATAGCGAGGCTGTGATGGGACACTCAGTATTAGTGTCCAGCAGCAGTGCTCAACAAGAGTAAGTTAAGGTGCCTGGAAGGTGCCATAGTTTAGGGCTCTACAATGGGAAAAACACCCTTCATAAAGGATAGTTTCCAGGCATACATTACTCCCCCCTCTCACCCTGCAGTGTGGCTGGGACATAGACCCCTCATGTGTTACAGGTCCGTAGAATTGACTGGAAGTGCCAGCCCTGGTCTCGTTTTCCATGTCAGTGAGCTGTGTGCCTTTAGCAGTTTGATAAACATCTGAGACCTGTGGGTTTTCTCATTTTTAAAATGGACATCCTAATTTATGTGATCCATAGCATTATTGGGAACATTATTTTTGAAAAATGTATCTGAACTTGAGCACCTGTACTTGGAATAAGTCCTGAGGGAGACTGCTGTTACTCCCTTTGCAGTGGTGAGGAAGGGTAGATTTTAAGGGATAAGTGATTTTCTTAATTCTGGATGCTGGTCCAGCCAGGTGGTCTTGAGTTTATGTTCTTGTCATGTGACTCTCCCTGAACTGGTCAGAAGTACCACCCTAGCACCAGCTTCTGGGGCGTCCTGCAGCCCCCTCAGGTTTCCTGACAAATTCTTTCTTGAGATGGGTTCAAGGAGATCACAGCACGATCATTATATTATGTAAATTATATGTGATAAAATGTTATAAAATATAAGGTTATTATGCATTATAATATTACATTTAACAGTAACAATAGCAGCCATCATTATTTGCATTTACCTAATGGAAATATTCCAGTCATTGTCTTAACTTTTGATTACTTTTTGTTGTCTCACATGTTTCCATGATTTTGCCACAAAATTCATTATTTATCTTACATAGTCTCTGATATGTTGCTATCATTTCTTATCATGCGTTAGGCACTATTCATACCTTATTTGATTCTTAAAATGAACTTGTGTAGCAGGTGTTGTGTTATTCCTATTTATTAAATAATGAAACTGAAGCACAAAAAGTTAAGTACATTGCCAGAGGTCACGCAGTACACAGTTGCAGTGGAGTTTGAATCCTGGCTGTTAGACTCAGAATTACTATCCCTAACCCCTGTGCTAAAATGCTTTTATTAATTTTTAGTCTATGATAGATTGAAGCTGTGCCCTCACCATCTTAACTGGCCTCAGTATTCCCCGACCAGCTGTAAACCTGGCGTACCACTTCCCAACATGCTGGTCTTACCAACCCTCATGGGTTGTCTTGGGGACCCCTCTTGCAGTCCCCAGGTGCTGTTCAATACAGGAAGCTCTTGTACATTCTTTAAAAAAAATTTAAAATCAGCCTTTCATTTTAACGATGACACAACCCAGATGCAAGGTTCTTGTTATCACACTGGGAGAATCTGGGCAGAGGTGATTGGAGTTGTAAAGTCAAGTAGCGGGGGAATTCCTTCTTTTCTCCTATAAACTACCAATGTGAGAGCTCTGTGTAATCTCACATACAGGCGTGAGTGGCTGTGCTTAACTCCTTTTGGAAGGGCAAATTTATCTCACCTCTCATTCAGTAAGGAGAAAGAGAGATGGGAAGCATAAAATGAAATTCCTTGTTATTGTTGGTAAAATTCCGACTTTCAGCTGATGTTTTTATGTACTTGTACTTGAAAATATGTAGGTAATCAGGTACCAAACTATCACACCAGTGGTCTGTAGCCTTGGCCACTGTTCCTGACAAAAAGATTTTATACCTAAGCATGCATATGTTCTTGCTGAAAACCTTGCACTGTTCCCCCATTTTCTATAGAATAGAATTGGAATTCCTGCCTTCCCCAACCTTCTCATCTCCCAGCCGTCTTACCCTGTTCTTTCCACAGACCCATGGTCATCTTCCTCCTTTGCCTTTGGCCCCTACCCACAGCCCAGCAGTGCCCACAGTCTTCAAAAACCCGCTGAAATGACACTTTTACTGGGCAGACCCGAGAATTGTCTGTTTATTGTGTTCCCAGTGCCCCAAGGCTGTGGAATGAGGGACCGAGCACCCAGCACTGTACACAGGGCAGCGCTGCTGCTACCTTTTGGCTCCTCTGTGGTACTTTTGTATGTCTGACACTTTGGGCGCTTTTCTTCCCTGAAGAGGGTCTGGATAAGAGCTAGAATATGAGGGGGAGATCTAGGAAACCAGGCTGTAGGTTCCGAGAGAGTCAGGCCTGTCCCATGGCCCCACAGTCTGTGCTTGGCAGATGTTCATTCACTTGCTGACAGACCACTTGCCTGAGTGGCATAAGGGTAAAGAGCCTACACTGTAGGCCTAAGTTCAAGTGGGCAACTTTCTTAATCCCTCTGAGTCTTTTTCCTCATCTATAACCTAGGGATAATAAAAATACATCTCTTACAGTGTGGTTACAAAATTAAACGTGTTTATTAGGCTAACAGTTGCCATTTCAGGGAGTCTTCAATCCATGGTGATTGTTACAGTTATTAACAATGTAATATAGTGACAGGCTATGTGCTAGGAGGGAAAACAAAAGAATGTCATGATAGAGGGTAAGATGGTGAAGATGGTGTGGCACAGCATGTGGTCTTTTATATAGCTCAGGGAAGGGCTCTTGTAAATTAGACTCAACTGTTGCAATGTTAAGAGTTAGGGAAAGAATTTTTTGGTGAGCAAGTGCAAAGGTCCTGAGGCGGAAAGGAATCCCATGGGGAAGGTCAGTTATGACTAGAGTTTGGGAGGAAGGAGAGTAGAGTAGAATGAAATGAGGCTCAGGAGGGAGACAGGCACCAATGATGCAAAACTTGATAGGCCAAGGGGCAGTGTTTGGTTTGAATTTCAAGTGTGAATGAAGTTATTCAGCCCTTATACTCAGAATCATTTTTTTGAAAGTTTCTGGGCTACTTAAGCTTGAACCCATTTTATGTTGTATGCATGAACTATCCCCTTGCAGTAACAATTCTGATTGACCTAAGCATAAAATGAATTTATTCAAGAATACAGGAAGCTCAGAGAATTTTGGAAGCATCAGGAACCAAGCACCAACCCCAAATTACTCTACCAAACATACCCTACAGTGATGCGTTACTACCATGGCTTGGTGTCAGTGTCATGTTCTATCAGCTCTAGTTAGAGACATGGCTTCTTAACCTGCTCCCAATGCTATCTCTGTCAGCTGCCAAAACCCTCATGAGAACAGAGCCTGCATCATTCCTGCTGCTTCGCATCCTAGCTTTTAGTGGCAAGTCTGGGATGGTACTGTTTGTTGGCTGACTCTGGCTCCTGCTCTTGTACCCTAGCTGCAAGGGAAGTCAGGAAAACAGATACATAGCATCTTCCTCCTTTTAGAACATGGGCCCTGGTTCATGATTTGGGAGCTTCCCCAAACCTTGGAGTGGTAATGAATCACAGAGTGTCTGAAGGGTGTTGAGTGTCCCTCACAGAGACATCTGCAGTGACTCGTGGGGTCACTGGGCCTCAGCAGTATTCATATAACAGGTGGTGGCACTTTAAAAAAGACCCGACTGTCCACCCCTCCCCCACCCCCCCACTCCTGTGAGTGAAAAAAGACACTGAATTTAAAAGCAACTATTCTCAACCTAATGAGAGACTAGGAGTTGTTTTATTTTTTTGAATCAGTTTATGCAGGTGTGTGGAGTGCATGTTTCTCCATGTTTATCACAGACTTGCATTGCCCTTGGAAATGCCCTAGTCATTGTCAGTGCGTATAATTGCTTCTCATTATGGCTATGTGGGGCTTATTGTCTGTGATTTTGCTGCAGAGTTTATTGTTTATCCAACATGGTTTCCAGGAAGCTGCATGGGAAACCTCTGAGCCTGATCAGGAAGTCTGCTTAAAGGGGCAGCCTCAAGGCGAGCCCCAACTGGAAGGAAGCACTGGTGGTTGGAGCTGAAAGCCTTTTCTGAGTATCCCCACCTTGGTTGGCTGGCATTTAAGTGATTCCTTTCTGAATTCGACTCAAGGGGGAAAGTGGCAATATTTATTCTTCTTGTACATTCGGACCCACACCAAACAAAATAAAAACTGAAAACCGCTTTCAGTGTTATGTAGGTGGAGTGAACCTTCTGAGTCAAAGATCTCTTGGTGTTTTCTTGATATTTTCATAGACTTTTTTTTTTTTTCCTTTTTTCCCCCAGAGACTAGGTCTCGCTTTTTTTGCCCGTGGAACCGCAGGCTCACATTGCCCGGGGTACCACAGACTCAAGCAATCCCCAGCATCAGCTTCCCAGGTAGCTGGGATTACAGGTGTGTGCCACCACACCCAGATATCTTTTTGGGACTAGGTCTCACTAGGTTGCCGTGGGTGGGATTCAAACCATGATCCACAGTCCCAGCCACGCTCCAGGTTGGCACTTACAGGCACGCACCACCATGCCTGGCTTCATAGACGTTTTGAAAATTTTAATAGACACAGGGATTTCAAGGAAGCTAGCATTTTAGCATAAAAAAATAAATAAGAATGTGACTTAGTTTTAGCCACCTTCACTTTTTTTCTTCTAATTGGAAGAAATAGGAAATTACAAAATGACATTATCATTTTCTTATTAGATGCTCAGTTGACAACTCTCATTCAAATCAGGGTAAAAATCAAACTCTTTTGGGCTTGGGGCTACCTTTTTAACTTGCTAAAAGGAAAATATGAGTCAGTTTTCATAATTATACAAAAACTTCCTTTTCTAGCTTGAAAAACCAGAATTTGTTACTATGCTTTTGACTTTCGTAATTTTTTTTCGATATGGAAAAATTTCAGACTTAATAAAAACAAGAAAAGAGAGCGTAAAGACCCCCTCACCTAACAGCTAATATCCTACAGTCTTCCCTACAGCTTCCAGGGAGTACTGGAATCATTATTCCTGTTTCATAGGTGGGGAATCCATGGGTCAAGGAAGTTAAGAAGTAGCTTATCAGATCATTCAGATAATAAATGGCAGAGCCAAAAATCACAGTGCTACCATAATAATTTATTACTCATTATTCCAGCCAGTCACTTGTTCCCAGAAATTATCCCTCAGGAGATACCTGGCATCAAAATAATGACGAGAAGAATATTTTAATGTAATGATTTCTGATTTTGTTATATATCTTTTAACTCAGAAATTTTGTTTGTCGGGAATTGCTTTTCTTATAAACAAATGACTTTTTGGAATTCTCCTGAGTGTGTAGTCAAGTGTTAGGACTCTCACATCTGTCTGTCATACTCAGATTTTCTACTTCTAATCTGTTTGGACAGTATAATGCTGAATAGTAGATCTCATTTCCAAGTGAGAATGCTCTTTGGCTGATAGGTAGCAGCTAATCAGTTTTTAAAACCTTTCTCTTTCCTAAGAATTGGGCAGAGGTCAGCAGCCTGCCCGAATGTTACTTTTAACTGAGGGTGTGACAAAAAGAACTTGTCAGTCTTTGGAAGAAGCAGTAGAAGCAGTAGTTTGCCTGTTGGTGTTTCTAAGAAGTAAATCAAATGAGTTTATTGGCGAGTGCTTTGGCTGGGACCCTGGGAGATTCTTCAGGCTGCCTGTGTTAGTGTGCAGACCAGGCTGGTGCTGCTTTACAGAGTCCATCCCGAGACAGCTTTCCTTTCATTCTTCCTTCGCTTTTCAAAATAGCTGTCTGTGTTTCAGCTGCCAAAATAATGTGAGGAATTTGGTTATAAATGTTCAGATTTGTTTAGAAGAAAAAAAATACCGTGCTCATGTGATTACTTGTACCAAAACCAGCCAGATAAGCACTCGAGATTAGCCATGATTAGCAATCTGTTAAAACTCCCATGTTTTGAGCATCATTTATTTTTAGTTCCCACATTTAAAGCCTAGATGAAAACTTTTCTATTTATTCATTCTTGACCTTGGGCAGCCAGGTCTGCTCCCACATTCTTCTCATCATTTTGTAATCTTGTTGAACTAGGATATTAAACAGGGCTCTAGAAGGACATCAACATTTTCAAATGCTTGAAGTCTCTTGAGTTAAGCCACCTTTGTCCAGCTGTTGCTGCCTGGAACTGGGTCTGGAGCCCCCACCTATCTGCGGTTCATGGGTAGGGGCAGAATGTTCAGCTTTTACTTGCATCACCTACCCTCCTAGCACTGAGGAGCAGATGCACAGACATTCTATAAAAATATGTGATGACAAGTCAGTGCCAGGCTCTAAATACTTTAGTTTCTCACTGGCTTCCGGTGCATCACACCTTCCTACCAACCTACTACACTGAAGAGCATTACTGTACCTCCCTGCTTGATCACAGCCTGATTTCCCTCCAGTCTCACGTGGATTTGACAATAACCTCAGAAACCTAAGGTCTATGAAGTGCTTTCCTGAGCTTGGAAACTTAGTTAAATCAGTGTATATGTTCTGTTTTTTAATTTGGTCACTGCCAAATCCCATTTTAATGAGATTTTTATATTTCAATTCAGTTTAAAAGCCTAAGGAATCAAATAGAATATGATCAGAGTCCCTGAAATTCCCAGTTAACTCTGAATGTTTATGAAATTTATGACTTGGTCTTCTTGGGTACAAATAGAAAAGACATTAAAAAACCATAATAAAATGCAAATGGGAAGAACTCTATTAATCAACAACTTTTTTTTTTCTTTAAAGAGACTATGTCTTGCTGTGTTGCCCAGGGTTGTCTCAAACCCATGGACTCAAGTGATTTTTATTTTTATTTAATTAATTAATTTATTTATTTATTTTTTGAGACTAGGTCTTGCTATTTTTGTCTGTGGAACCGCAGGCTCTCATTGCCCGGGGTACCACAGACTCAAGCAGTCCCCAGCCTCAGCTTCCCAGGTAGCTGGGATTATAGGCACACACCACCATGCCTAGCTATTTTTTTGGAACTAGGTCTCACTACGGGCCCCAGATGGGACTCGAACCGCGATCCCTAGCCCCTGCCGCTTCATAGGCTGAAGCTTACAAGCACGAGCCACCGTGCCTGGCTCTCAAGTGATTTTTAGCCTCAGCCTCCCAGGTAGCTGGGATTATAGGCACACGCCACCACACCTGGCTAATCAACAATTTTTAATGAAGAAATAATTCTACTAAAATCTAATCTTTCTATTTTATGTAAGTAAAATTCCCAGAACCCAAATAAATGTTTCTTATAATAACTTTATCGAAAGATAATGAAACTTCTCAACAGAAAATACCCTTAGATACATAGAATAACAACACAGGAAACATATCACATCAAGTCCCAGTGATACAAGGAAGCATGTGGCACTTTCATACCACCCAGGTCCTCATTGTAGTCCTCATCTCTCTAATATCCAAACTGAACTAGTCCTCAGTTTGGCATTTAATCAGGTGTGGGTAAATGGTACCCAATTTTTGCAGCACATGTATAAATACATAGTGATTCAGCTTCACTCACTGAAAGAAAAATGTTACACCCGGACAACCAACACCTCCAGAATTTCATAATTTTTTTCCCTTTGAACATTTCACTCTATGTAAAATTTATCTCAGAGGAGTGTGACATCAGAGGAGTGTGATGCTTTTCTTTCCAAGAAACAAATTGTCTCCTTTGTCAGTGATCCTAATTCAGTGGTTTGCAGTCCAGCATTGACTATATGTCAGGCTCTTGAGCATCCCAGTGTGGTTTCTGGCACTCTGTTTTGGGGCTGTGTGTGTGGGACCAGGGTTCTGTGGACCCCGGCTCCACTCCCAAGCTCCAGACACAGTGCTGAGGGCACAGGCTACACCACATAGGTGAGGCTCATTTAAAAAAAACCTGTATGATGGCGATAATAATAAGGCCTAGACAGTTGTCAAGATCAAATGAAAAGTACATAATAAGTTGTCATATTAAAATATCAGAAGTTTGCACTTAACTGTTTGTGGTTTCAGCAATCAATGACTTTATGATATTTTAATATCTGTGCACAGGTGCACTCATACCATGACTCTTGCCCCTGATGTTGGCAGAGGTCAGCGGCGTGAGCAAATGGGAGGTGACAGTTCAAGAGCCTCTTTCTTTCAAGCTTGCTGAATGTTCACAGGGCAGGGGCTAAGGAATTAGCATGTGCTCTGTAGTAGGGGATCGAAAATTTGGCTGATGTGAAAAGGTGCTCTGGATGTTAGGTGGATAGTCCAAGTGATAGAGTAATGTTATCCTTCCAGTTTTGAAAATGAATAAAATGTTATATATATACACCCAGCGGCTTCTGCATGCTCAGATGAAAATGTCTGGAAGAGTCACCACTGAAGTCTGCAAAGCCAGTGGTCCTGGGACAAATTCAGCCAACAACTGTGTTGTTGTGTGACCTGTATATCATTTTTAAAAATGGTAAATTTGTTGCTCACACATAAAAATTAGGAGGTTTTTATAGAAAACCTGGAAATTTTAGCTTCACTTGAAAAATTGGAATGTCTGGTTGCCCTGGGTCCGTAGTTCTTGGGATGCCAAAAAACATTTGGCTTTGTGACACCTTGTTTGCGTCTGGCTTTGACATGGGTACCTCTGATCAATGGCATTGGGATGAAGGAAAACAGGAAGACTCACTTTTTACATTGTATACTCTGTATGGTTGGAATGCATTATAAGAATGTTTTATAATGACACTATATTATTTTTAATCTTTAAAAATCAGTGGAAAAACGTGTTTGAATACTTGGTAGAACCTTAGAGGCCATCTGGAGGAAGCTACATTTCTGCTCTTTGTAAGCTCCCATTATAAAGTCCAAAAAGGCCTGACTCCTTCAGGGCAAGATCCTCTTGTTAGTGAAATACTTCTTGGAGATGCCTTCTGCTGAATGGATTTCATCACTGGGATTCTTATTTCTGCTCAAAGCAGGGGCATCAAAGGAAATAGCCATGCCCTTCCTTTTTGTAGGCTTCAGCCTCTCTCCCCTGCCAGCCTCTCTATCTGCTCTTTCTGCTGCTTGCCGTTCTCCCTGCTACCTGCCTCAAGCCCACTCAAGTTTCACCTCTTTCACAAAGTACTACAGCCCACGGATTTCAGTTCTTCTTTCTGGTTCATAGTCAGCAGCAGGAAGTTAGGTTTAATCATTCTAGGATGAGTTCATGTGAATGTATCCTCTCTCCCCCCTCTTAAGAAACTAACTCTAGTGCACCCTGGTCATCTTACATTTCCTCTAGATCCTCATGCAGGCAAACAGGCTGTGGGGCTCCATGAAGTGACTGATTCAAAACTCCATCAGAAGAAGGGTGGCTGAACTTATAGGAACCTCCATTGGTCCCTAGGGGAATGATGGTCTTCATTAGTTGAGTTGCCACTAAAGGTGTCTAATTTTATATGGTGTGTGCATGTGTACAAATTCAGAGCCCTTTTCCTGCAGGAGGCTAGGGCCAGAGGCCTTTTTAGGAATGCCTCCCCTTTCTGTCTGACAGACCAGCTCTTCCCCAGGCTTGCTCTGTGAAGAATCAGGTTCTAGAACTAGTGAATCCTAAGGATGATCTGAAGCCCACTTCTCTAATCTGACACGCATGCTAAGCATTTCCTGGGGGCCAGACCTGGAGGGACCCCATGGACTTTGACGTGTTCCAGATGCTTTCCTGAAAGGCGTAATCACTTTTCACAGAGATTTCACTTCCCTCTTTCTTCAAAGAGATGGGACCCCTTTGTGCTCTGTGAAGCAAGACTCATACCCATCAGAGGAGCACTGCTGACCTCTCAAAACACACTTTTCTCCCAGGGCGCTCATCTCTGCAATTGCCTTCACCAGTTCGTCTGCTGAAGATACTTGCTCCTCAGAATCCCATCTACTTGTCTCTTGCTCTGAGAAGCTTTCTCAGACTTTGTTCTCATAAAAAATACATTTGCCAGCCTCAGTTATCTTTTGGACTCTCGACATATTTTACAAATTCCTGGCAGTACTTACTTTATTCTTCACTCTTGTCAGTGGTTTGTCTTTCTACAACCAGAGCCTGTTGTATCCTCTGTAAAGTCTGCAGGGCAGAGGGCTCCCTTCCAAGGCCCTGTAAAGGAGTCAGGTCACTAGCCCAAGAGAAAGGGGGGAGCCTGCTAGCTTGTAAGATCCAAATTTGAGTAGTGGATTACTACTTATTGTTCAAATGAACTTTGCTGGTTCTTTTTTTTTTTTTTTTTTTTCAGAACTGAGACAGGCAAATCTCTTAAAAATCTGTACATTTGTAGCAAAGCCTCAGGAAACTCTGGGCTAAATCTTTGCAGCTAAAAATTGCACTTAGATTTTTTGCAAATCAAATACTATTAGGGAACTGAAAATAAATAATTGAAAGCTATTTCAGAGTTATGTCTCCATGGACTTGAGACCCATGCCTGTTCCCACTTTGCAAGGATGGTAAGGCTGTTGGTTAGTTTGTGGGGAGAGGTTGAGCAGGGCCTAATTTGCATCTGAAATCTTATAGTTCACTGTGTGGCCATCTGTCTTACTCAAGAAGTCTGGGTTTTGCAAAAGTCTGGGGACTAGGGCAAGGTGTCTGTTCTGGTGAGCTCCCAGTTCATAATTGAAAATGTCAGCCATGAATTATTTCCATGATGACTTTGTGAAGAGCAATAAGGCCTCTTATTATTCATGTCAAAAACTGAAAGGGAGGTTTCCATATGCAGCTATTTTGAAGGGGATCTCAAGAGAAGATGCCAGATTTGCCTAAGAGAAAAAGGGAAGAAACGGATGGGTGTGGCAGTTACCACCACTATTTCTTGGGTTGCTCTGACATGGGAATTCAGTGTGGGCTCTTTATCCTGGGCAGGGCTGCCAATCTTTGGGTGACATTCAAGTGAGCCATTGATCCCGCTCCTCCCAGTATCCCTTCTCCATCTCACCCCAGTGTTTGGGTCTGCAAAGCTCCAGACTGGAGGCATGAAGCTCTAGCTGCAAATTCTACAGAAGTTTGCCACAGTGCTCCCCAGGGACCTAGTGAACCAGGTCTATTCATACAGACTGGGGATTTTCAGTCAGAACTAGATTTCTGGTGTGCCTTTAAAAGCCAAAAGACAATACTCTGAAAAAGCAGCAGGTGAAGAAACCACTGGATGTGGGAGCTCTGAACTGGTGCAACCCTCCTCTCTGACACTTGTAACTGATGGCCCCTGTCACTTCCTGTCATGCAGCCCTAGTAACGGGGAGGAGTTCCTTCAAGGAAACCATGCTCTGCTCTGCTCAGAGAATCCCGTTCACAGGGCTCCACCACAGTTAGGGGCAGGGGACTCCGGGTGGATGAGATCAGAGCGCCCCATGGTGTGGTGTTGCTTCTTTCTCCGTGCTCAGGTAAGGTCCCTACAGTGGGAGGAGAAAGGGTGCTGCTAATGGGCCCAATTCCCTGTGCTAGGACCTGAGGTATGGGGACGCACAAGCTCTCTTTTAGCTGTGAAACCTAGCTGAGCGTTGCAGTTTAAACACCTGGGATGATGGAGACGGATGTCTGCCTCAGTGTAGTATGAATCAGAAAATAGCTGTGTGGTTGTTTAAGACCACAAACAGTTATGCTTGTGGACAGGGTAAGTGGGGTGTAATGCTTAGCTAGCAGCGCCTTCCTCAGCCTCTGTGATTGGAAGAAAGAGGAGGGGGGCCTCTCACTCTTTACTCCATTATGCTAGTATTTTACTTTTTATATGATAAAGTTTTCATTTAATGGGAAGGAAAAGAAAGAAAAAAGATGCATCTGTCTACTATTTTTGGTTTTTATTTGGGATTTTTGTTTTGCCTTGTTTTTTGTTTTGTTTTTAATTACAATGTACATTTCCAAAGTCTCCTCGTTTTGGGCTTGGAGAATGGTTGAATTCAGTTTTGGAATTTTATTCTGCTTGGAGAAACTTTTTAAAGATTTCCTTAAAATGATACGCTGGTGTTTTTGATTGTACTCATCATTGGGAAGTTAAAGTCAGATAATATCAAAAAAGAATCAGATTTGTTGGTGTTCTAATTAAGAGTATTGGTATATAGTTAAGTAAATAACTGACAAATTAATAAGATTTGAGAAGAAAAACAAAAAGCTATATGTATATTTAAATGCAAAATACATCTCTAATAAACAGGGTAAATTAAGAGTGTCATTACCTGGTTTGGGTTATCTTGGAGGAAGCTGGCTGGAAATGTTGGTATCTGTGGGCTGTAGAATGGTTAGAATGGTTTGTATTCTCACTGTTCCTCATGTTGTTTGGGGTAGGTGGTAAAGCTTCTCAGAAGCCAAAACTAATTTCTAAAGGAAATGCCCATTGCTTTTCTGGTCCTCTCATCAAAATTCTGTTTCTGAGAATGATTTTTGTTATGTTAACTGCAATGCTTGTACGTGACCATTAGATCAAGCATACATTTTTAATCCTCTTGTGTAATTTTTCTTTCTTTTTTCCCATCTCACTTACCTAGCTGCTTACTTACCTGATAAAGAGTAGTTTTTGAGCTTCAAAATACAGAAACTAACAACATTTAAATGATTTGCTACATTTCATTGATAGTTAATACAATATTAAAAAGAAATAATACAATTCTATTTAAGAATTAATACATTAGATCGATATTTATCAGGTACTTTTGGTGTTACTAAGCCCTACCCTCACTAACACTTGAAATTCTTGCAACACTATTATTGTTCCCATTTTGGTGGTTGGTAAAATCAATTTTTAAAAAAGACAAATAATACTCCCACGTTCACTCAGATGGTTAGCAGTGAGTTAGGCTTGCAGAAATACCTGCGTTGGCCATTGAGCATTAGGTGATGCTTTAGTGATGGGAGCATCCCACAGCTCCTGTCATATGCAGCAGTGTTCATAGCACTTTGCTTTCTGTTCCTTTGGCCACTCAGCTGGTTTTAGCAGATGATTGCCATGGTCCAATTAGTGGCCATATCAAAGGCATCTATTTCCATGGCACTGATTTCCATGGACTCAGCTTTCCCACATGTCAAATGGAAGGGTCTCTGAACTCATTTTAATTCTGCTGTGAATCTAAGGTATATAGATATATTGCATACAAATTAAAAAATAGTTCCCATGGCTTCTCTAATTAAAAGTCAAATAATTTAACGAGTGCTTTCAAGCACACATTTCTCAAGGATATCAACTGAACTCAACATGCAACTGGCTATCTGGCTACTTCATTTAAAAATATTATTCAGTGCATTTTTATTTTTTGCTCTCAGGATCTCTAGAGAAAAAATCTGGAGGAATTTGGGTTGGATGTAGAAGGATTAATGGTCATTAAATGTTGCGGGGCAGGGGTGGGATCTTTTTTCTTTATGTTTTAAATAAAAATGTTTATTTTGCAGTAATTGCAGATTCCCATGCAGGAGAGAAAAGGAATCTTTAAAGATCCCATAAATCCATCTCTTGGGATTTGGCTGGTGTAGTTCTATATCTCTGGAGAAAGAGTAGGTATCATGATTACGGGCATGAGTGGAACCATTTAGATACAGATTCAAGTCCCAACTTCGCTTCCTACCATGCAATCCTTGTCATGTTACAAATCTCTCTGGGTGCGATTTCTCCCCTGTAAGAAGGGATAATAAAAGACACCTATCTTATGTGGCTGCGGTGAGGGATAAATGAAATGGCTCGTGACAGTACCTGGTGCAGTGTCAGCACATGGTGGGTGTGGTCTCTGTCCAAGCCTTATTGACGCTGGAACGTGTTGGTGGCTACTAGATAAATGGATCCTTGGTGCTCAATGGTTTAGCAACAACCAGGCTGCGAGACATCTTATATCCTGAGGTAAACATGGCCCTCGTTAGGTCTTGTGGAGGGGAGGAAGCAGCATATTCCACAGAAGGCCTGTACTTCATTTTGAGCCCCGATTCCAGCCATGTTTTTACAGCTTGTTTAGGACACCAAGTGGGAGCCTTGGAAGGGGAAGTTGATTCAAACCAGATCCTAGAAAGACCTCTCTTGATGAAACACTCAGAGGTATGATTTGGAAAGGGCAAGGTCAGGGTGGTCACCCCGAGTATCCACTGGGATAGGAACAATGAGTGACTTTAGGACCTAAATATAAACTGTGAATGTCACTCTGGAAAACTGGTTTCCAGTGTTGGCCAGAGTGACTGGATTTTGGGGAGAGCTTGAGGAGCAGCTCCTGTAACAGTCTTGTTCTGTCAGACCCCTCCTTCTGAACATTGTCCATCTCCTTGCTGCCCCACATCCCTGGAGTGCTGTCTCAACCTCAAGAATTGTTTATGTCCCCATTTCTCCCCTCTCGGGTCTTCATTGTGGGCTCCTCTTTCCCTATTGTTAAAGACCCCCACTGGTTTGGTCCTCAGGGAGCAGAGATGAGCATACCCAGTTGGGAGTCAGAAGGATAGCGTTCAAGTTCAGAGTTTTGCATTTTATCCTGAGTTCTCTGACCAGAGGCAGTAAAGGTTCTCTTAAGAACCTGGGTCCTGGAGATGGACTTTCTGGCTTCAGAGCCTCAATGCCGTTTTACCTCTCTGGATCTCAGTTATCTCACCTGCAAAATAGGTGATTTGTAATAATTGCTTCATGGGGTATGAGGAGTTTATCAATAATATTTGGGAAACCCTTTAAACAGTGCATTTTGTAGGTGCTCGGGAATGCTAGCCATGGCTCTAAGTGTGATCTGCAGGAAAATAAGACCTGACATGGATCAGTGTTTTCTAAACTTCAATCATGTTTCCCATAACAGCATACCACTTCTATTATTTTCAATTTACTGCTTTTCTTTAGATTGTCTAGCTTTTTTTTTTTTTTCTTTTAACTTAGAGTCATCCTATGCAGTGGCAGTCCTGAAATCAGAGGTTGAAGATGGTTTTCCTAAAACACAGTGCATCCAGGTCTGCTGCATATGACCTCAAATGATAATGTGTCACCACTGGGGCTCAATTCTCATGCTCACATGAGCCTAGGACCAGTGCTTCTGAGCATCTGAGACCCAGGGTGCTGCCTGCAAGTGATTTTGACAGTGTTCATCCCTCCAGAACGAATACCCAACCACTCTTTAGACTCTGCCTGCCTACCAGCGTAGTGCCAGATTCTGCCTGTGGCAAGCTGGCCAAAATATTAGTCTTCTTAGAGTAGAACATTACAAGTCCAGGAAAAATGAGGAAGAGAGAGCCATGAAATGACAGGATTTATGAAATTCTACCTTACTGATAAGCCAGAGCTAATTTTTTGCCTGAAATCTCTGGATACAAATAAAGGAGAGCAACTCTGTCAGCTTTTGCTGAGTGACAACCACCTCCAAACTCAGTGGGACAAAATAGTAAGCATTTATTCTTATGGTCACACATGGGGTAGTCTGCCTCCCTGAGTTCATCAGCTAGCCACATATATGTTCTCCTCCTGCAGAGGTCAGAAGTTCCCAGAGAGGCGAGCAGAAACACATGGTATTTCATAAGACCTTTCCTCTGAATTGGCATATTGTCCCTTCTCTGGCCACAAGTTGCAGTACCATACCATGGAGGTCAGGAGCAGGCATACACATTTGCTGAAGAATAAATTAATCTACCAAAGATAATGGCTATTCACACCTTCAACCCACATGTATCAAGTGCCTACTGCACGCCACATTGTCTACTTTGCCATGTTGGGGGAGGATGAATATATTAACAATAAATGATGACGATCATGAGATCATCTTTATAACCCCAGGCCTTGACTGTTAGGTCCTAAATAAATAGATGGGATATGAATATCTGCTAGGACTTCTGGAGTACTGATTTGGGATGGTTATTTCACATGGCTTATTTCACTTTAACCTCCCCATCGCTTATTGACAGGTATAATCATCTCAAGTCAGAGAGGTGGAGTACTCTCTTGATCTGTTAAGTGCTTCTAATCATCTGACATGGGCAGGGGGACAGCTGGTGAAGGCACAGCTGCAGGGAGAAGCCATGCCCAAAGGCATCATCCCTGATGGCAGAGCTGAGCTTTACACCAACAAAGCTCTTTTTCAAACCTGAATGTGCTTATTACCATTGTATACATTGGGTATCTCTTGGGTGCTAACTCTTCATAGCCCACCTAGTACTAAAAATTGGTGCCTGATCTGTTGTTGTTTCTCTAAGTCACTTACCTTCTCTTGCTTGAGGCCACATGAATCTTTGAATGGTCTCATCAGAACTTGTGAATCATCCTCTATAGTCCCATGGCTGGAGCTAAACTCTGCTCTGGTTCATTCCATCCCCACCCCCCCTCTTTCCTTCCTTCTCTTAAAAACTTCATCCAGCGAAAGAACCATTTTTCTGTATGTTTGTCAGTGTCAAGCTGGGAGTCTGACTCATATTAATTGCCCAAAGGGTGCTTTTCAAATGAGTAAGAGAATGAGGATGAAGGTGTTGGTGTTATTTCATTTGCATTTGGTTACAACTTCTAGACTGGATGGGAAAACATATAATTCAAACTCTTTGTTTTGTAGTTGATAAAAACAAGACTTTGAAAGGTTAATTCACTTCACTAAATACATAGATGGTGGTGGTGGTGGTGGTGGTGGTGATGATGATGATGATGATGATGATGATGTTGATGTTTTAATGTTTTCCTCTATACTCAGATGCAATTAGGTCTCATTTCTTCAGGAGACACAGTGCCCATTCTGAGCTATCTATTTAATGGATCATGCTAGAAAACTGAATTTTCTTGTTCTTCATATCCAAAGTCAAAGACAACGTGCCATAAACATATATGCCCTGTCTCAACTGGAGAGCCGTTGTCATGTGAGCCCTGAGGGCAGAGCCCCTCTTTCTCTGGACCTCCCTTCCTGTTCCAGCTCTGGGTCCTGTTGTATGTATAGACTGCTGAGAAAGCAGGAGGTTGGGACTGAGCCAGGAATGTTCGCTGCCAAGGGTGGAAGGCAGCTTAGGCACCGTGTTGGGTGGACTTTGTTCTTGCCGAGTCCTGGAAATCTTATTTGGAGCCATTCTTCTATTCTTAGTTTTGAAGGCACTTTGTTCTCTGGTGCATTGTTTTAACAGCCACCAGGAAATCAGTCCCTACTTGGGGTCAGTGATGCCGCTGGTTCCTGCCTGTGGCCGCCCAGGTGGGAAGTGGACCAGTTTGTTTTATGGCTAATCGTTTGTTATCAGGATCACTGCTGCCTTTTCTGCTTTTGTTGCATACCATGGGGCGGGGAAAGGTGAGGAGGAAAGAAACTCCAGTGAGTCTTTTTTTTTTCTTTATACCAGTAGTAAGGACATTTGTTTCTGTATAAAAAGAAAAATGCAAAAAATCCAGGTCTCCACAGAGCAGTGTGCCCAATAGTAATAAAATGTGAACCCGATATAATTTTTTATTTCCCAGTAGCCCCATGGTAAGAGATATAAAGAAACAACTGAAATTACTTTCACTGCTTTATTTAACCCACTATATCCAACTATACAACATACATTCCGCATGAAAATTACTGAGGACGTATTTTAAATTTTTTTTCATACCAAGTCTTCGAAATCCAGTGTATGTTGTAGTCTTAGAGCCCTCTCTGTTCAGACTGGTCAGAATCTGTAGGCTCCATGTCCAGCTGTGGCCACTGGTTGGGGTATGTCTAGAGCAATGCCATCCAGCACAGCATTTCACAAGGATGGTGATCTTTCTATCATACTGCCTCCTGCAGAGGTCACAGATATTACTGAGCCCTTGAAAGATGGCCAGTGCAGCTGAACAGCTGAGTTTTCAGTTTCATTTCATTCTAATTGACTTAAAATTTAAATATAAATAGCTGCTTGTCAGTAGAGCTGCCATCTGTAGATGTGCAACTCTGGAGATTTGATCCTATTAGAAAAATGTAAATTTCAGGTGAACCTAGGTATTTGAATCTACAGACGTGAACTGACACATTGTCAGAGATTAAAGGGTTGGGTGATACTGTTTGGTGAGGGTATCAGAACCTTTCATACATGGCCAGTGGAATTATCACTTGGATTGGTTTTTATAGTCAGCAGTTTGGTGGTGCCTTGGATTTGGCAGTTCCGCTCCTAGATATTTACAGAGTCTCTCACACACACAGACTGGTTTATATATAAGGATATTTGCTACAGCAAAAGATTGGAAACCGCATACATATGAAGTCAGGGGGGGCAAGGTAAATAAGTTATGGCACATTTGAAAAATGTAATTTGTAACTATTGGAAAAATGAGGCCAAGTTTTATTTTATGGCTTGGAGGGCTGTGCAAGACACAGTGTTTAGCAAGTGTATTGCAGTGCAGAGAGTATGCTATGGTCTGGTAAGAGAAATTATTTACCTATTTATTTCTAGAGCAGCTCTGGAAGACAGCAAAAGGAACTGGTCAAAGTGGCTACCTGCTAAACAGAAGAGGAACTGCTGAGGACAGGGTGAGCCTGAGAAGGCTGCTTGAGGAGGTGACCTTTGAGTTGAATTGTAAAAGATGCACAGGATTTCTTTGGGCAGGAGAAGGGCTCAGCTTGGAGACATATACAGGCAGGGAAGTCCTGGTATTTGTGTGTATCCAGGGGAGGGCAGAGTGCTCAGTGTATAAAATAGGGCAGTAGAGGAGACTGGACAAACGTTGAATTGGAAGGGTTCTGTGCATAGTTTGGAGTTAACTAGGTAGCCATTGATGGTTTGAAGGAAACAGGAAATGACTTGATTATGTTTGTGTGCAGGACAACTTTCAGGGAAGTGGAGGGGGGGGTGTGATTGTAAATGATGGTTCTCAAAGTATGATCAGGGATATCCGGAGGGTCCCGGAGACCTAAAAAGATTCAGTGTATAAGTGTAAAACAGATTTGTTTCTTCATATGTGTCAACCAAAATAACATCAAAGTGAACCGATTACAGAAGCAGATATGTGACTCCAGCTGTCTGCGATGTAGCCAGACATTAGAGAAAGTTGTGAGGGTATAAGACAGTGTCAATCTTTTCCCTCTGGATTTTGTTTTGGAAAGCAGTTAATTTTCATTAAAATATGATCACTCAGTTTAAAAAGTAAGACAGTCTACAGCCATACCTACCTGAATGTGCCTGATCTTGTCTGATCTTGTAAAAAGTAAGGCATATCTTCCTTAAAAGAATGAATATTTCTCAAAGTTCTAAATTTTATTTTCTAGTACTATACATATTTTCTAGTACTATACATATTGATGTAACCCACAGAAACAAAAATTATAGTGGGCCTTGGGGTCCACTATAGTTAATAAAAGTATAAAGGGACTAAAAACATTGAGAACTAGTGGTCTGGATGTAGGAAGACCCTGTGTGTTTGCAGTTCTAGTTGCATGAATGTAATCTCTAGAGAAGCCCAGGCCCAGTGAGAGGTCAGCAACAGGCCGGAGCTAGCAGAGCTGGTGTGGATGTGCATTTTCTGTATCTGAGCCAATTGTATATGATCTCGGCAGGTGAGCACAAAAGAGGATGTTTGATTGATGGATCAGTTTTGACTGGCAGGAATACTGGTGCATGCCCAGCCCTTTATTTCCACATTACTAGAGATTTCTGTTATCTCCAGTCCTTTGCTGTTACAGACATCCTGAGTGTCCATGTAGTATAGGTCTCTCAGCATCCGCCCACAGGCAGGACGCACTCTGGGGTAATCTTCAGCTTCACCAGACGTTGGCCAGATGCTCTCCACACTGTCTCTTCCTCCGGCTTCATAGCAGAGTCCCCACTTTTCCAACCCTTCATATTGTCAGACTTCTAAGTTATGCCCTTTTGATGGGTGTCAAGTGGCATCTTGTTTGCTTAACCCCTCCTTCTCCTCTTCCCCTGTACCTCACACTCAAGTGTAAGACAGCTAAACTCTAATTGTAGACAACCCAGGGCAACTTTTTGCCTCAAGTAGACTCAGTGTGTGTGTGTGTGTGTGTGTGTGTGTGTGTGTGTGTGTGTTTGTGAGTTCACACGGAAGCAAGCTGTTGGTTTGGGTTCTGTGGGTGAGGATGGAAATACTCCGGCCATTGCTCTTGTTCTTATGGTAACTTGGGGCCAGTTGGGTCTGCACTGAAGGAAAAGAAATGGAGCCTTTCTCTGTTGTCTGGTCTGCTCTTGTGTTTGGAGAGAACCCCAGTCTAAGGCATGAAGTTGAGACCTGCAGCTCTGGCCTGCATTATGTCCTTGGCAGCTCAGGCCCTGTAACCTGAAGTCAGGGCCAGGCTCTTGAGCCGAGACCTGTGCGCACCATGGACCTCCCTGCTTCTGGAAGCATCCCTTACTCTAGTGCTCTGCTGTAGCTGTCTTGGAACTCAGCCATTTTGGAACACGGGGCCCACATTTTCATTTTACTATGGGGCCTGCAACTTACATAGCCAGGCCTTCCTGAAGCATCTTTCTGTCTCTCTGATTAAAAGGATGTGAACAGAGGTTGCAGCTCCGTGGGCAGCATTGACCTTGCAGCTCTACTCAGGACTGCCCCCCACTGAGAGCTCCAGAGCTCTTCTGGGTGAAATGCTCTTCATGTAAAGAGTAATACATTTACTCTTTACTTTCTCTGCTTTGTTTTATCTCTCTCACACACACACATACATGTGTATGTATACACACATACACATTCATAGAAACATCTATGCATAACAGCAGGCTCTTGAAGAATGTCATTTCCTTCTGTGATCTTGTAACACTGATGAAGACAAATCCATGTTATTCTTATTCAAGAACCTCCTTCTCTTATGTGTACATAATTTTTCCTAAAGTCACATTTTCTAGCAACCCGAATATTATTCAAATAAGTTTTAAGTTTATACATCATTTTGCCTAAAGTCCACAGTACTGGGTAAGGACTTATGGCCCTGTCAGTCTTCACCCACAGATTCTGTGTTTGTCTACTTGCCAGAATTTATTTGGACCCTAGAACCAACACAGTACTTCGGCGGCCATTGATGGACCTGCTCAGAGAGGAAAAATCGGTATCACTGGGACATGTCCCCAGCTGGGACTGAACACGTAGCGCTTGCCTTCCTCTTTCTGCTTGCACACCATCAGCAACTATCTCTCTTGTGGTGGATTTAGTGTGGTGTTGTTACCATTTTGGTGCTTTTTCTTAGTGATTTCACTCTTTAGACAGACCCCCGAGTGTAGTGGGAATGGCTGTCTAGTCTTCTCGAGTGCAAGAAGGCTGTAGTATCCTAGCAGAGAAAATGCACATGGCAGCTTCCTTGTCTTCCTTCAGATACGGGCTGCAGGACCGTCGACTTGACACCAGTTCACTGTTAAAGAAGCTACAAGCTTCATTAAAGACACAGAGATGTGTCTAAGCTGAAACGCCTAAAACAGGATTATGATTGGTTGACAAAAATATTGTGACCAGAAGCTGACAGGAACTTAACCCTGAATTTCCTTTAAGAGCTGTGGTTCAGTTTTCACTAACTTAATCTTGGCAGACTTTATGGAACACGGCTGCTGCAAAGAGTCAAGACTGACACGTGTGTACCTCTTATCTCCCCCTGCCCGCCGCCTTTATCTTCCCTGTTGATTTTCCTTTTGCCCTTTCTTTTTCCTCCTCACCCCTTGCGTTGTCTTCTTTTTCCTGATTATTTGCCCTTCTGTCATTAACCATGGGGTCTCAAAAGGCACCCAGGAAAGTTCCTCCTTCAATTCAAATTTATGGGTCACCTCCTTGTGTAGAGACTGGGCTCTGCTGTAACCTAGGCACAAACCTTGTGTTTCCAGAAGCTTCACTCCTAGTTGAGTTTTATAATCTGAGATTTTAAGACAAATTGAGGATCTCATATTTATTTTTGCTGTTTTCTAATCTTTGTATTCACCTTGATTGCTTCCCTCCCCCACTCAGCACTCTCCTTGGCCACATGCTTATCTATCCTGCCTGCACATGGTGTTAGAGAAAACTAGATCTATTGCCTTCATTTTATAGATAGTGAAACTGAGATCCAGAGAGGGAAAGTGAAATGCCTAAGTGAAATGTCATTTGATGACCTTCAAAAGTACATAATAACCAGGTAGTAATTGTTCCCCTGTTGCTCTATTTTGCTACTTACCCACCAAGAAAGAGAAAGTTACCATCTGGCAACTAATGATATTTATAAAGCAGATTTCTGCCAATTGTCTACATTATAATAAAACCAGAAAAAATATTCAAATAATATATTTATAAAATTATGTAGGTTTAAACCTTTGCTTTTTAACAGCAGCATTTCACATTTGCAGTCAAGGTATCTAGATGTTCACACTGTAGAGGGTTTTTAATTCCTCATTTGACTATGGTTGCCGTGGTGGTGGATGAGATAACATGTGCCTGAAGGGGGTGACCAAGTACTTGTAAATCATACACAGTATTAGAAACCAAATGTTACCTAAATAAAAAAGTTGTAAGAAAAAATCATGCAAATAATGAGCACATAAACAGATTCCTCCTGTGGGTGGTTTTCACTATCACAATTCTTTTAGAATCCACTCTAAAGTAGGCATCACTAGTTCCCGGTGATATGGAGGCTGCATTTGAGAGCCGGGACTGTGATAATGGAGAGGGAGAAATCTCCCACAAGGAGGACCAGGAAACAGATAGGCAGGCCACCCTTCCCACTCTCTCTCCAAACCTTAGCCTCTACTCCCTCCCTCTCACAAAGGGGAAGGAAGACAGTTCAGTCCAGATAATGTGCCCATCCTCAAACAAAGTATGGCCGATGCTTTGGATCTCCCAAGCACTCCCATTTCCTGTAGCTAAAGTTAGACCTATTAGCTATGAATTTCATTTTTAATCCATGACTGGGCAGACAGAGGGCTACAGATCCTCTCCAGAAAGGACAGGAAAAAGGAGGAGTCCCTCTTCATTCTTCCCATGGGAGAGGGCCACCACTTTGCTTTTTCTGTACTTGTCACTGTGGCAAAATGCACAAGGGCAACTGTATGGTGTGCAGCTAGAGAGGGAGTTTCCACAAAGAAAGTATTTAAATCCCACTCATCCATGAATCACCTCTTTCCACAGCCCTAAATGTTGAAAAAAAAACTAATAATTTTCTACAAAATAACACATTCTTTTCCCTTATATTTATCTTCACTGGAAAGTTTATATTATGATGATAAACAGAAAACCAGCTTGCTTGCCGTAAATAGGATATCATCATGAAGATAAATAAATATGAACAAAACAAATGGAACTATATCCTAGCTAGATGGTTGCCTGAGTCTCTGTGCACCTCAAAGAGAAAGGTTGAGTTGGTGTGCCTCTGGAAGGTGCTTAAGATGGGATATTCCCAAGCTGAATCTTTTTCTTTGATGGAATCAGGAGGGACAGTCCGCTGTAACTTGCTTATTCTGTGAGCCGATATTGTTGTGGCTCACTCTCCCTGCAGCCCACACATGGTGGTTGACTCACAGCAGAAGCCACCTGCCGAGTCCCCTGTACACTTATGCCTTCCCATGTCCTTCCACATAATGGGGCTTATCTTCTGAGGAATGCTTCTCCACTCAGGAGGCAGAAGCAGGTAGATGGAGTACTTCTGCCTCCTCACCCTTCAGTGACTTCTGTATATGTAGATGTGTCCTAGAGTTTCTGGGGAGCCTTCCATGGCTGGAACTCTGGCTGCCCAGGGCAGTACCTTGCTTGCTCCATGCCATTAGTAGCTTCTTCCTTTTTCCATCTCACTTCCTTACTTTCCACCAGTTCCTTCTAGGAGTCAAGTCCCAAATATATAACTTATACTAAATTTTTACCCTAGAGCCCACTTATGACAGGACTCAAAGCAAGTCCGCTATTAGATCAACTGCTTAAAATGATCTCACAAACCATGTAGGTACCATAACTCTACTTTGGGAAATACTACTCTGTGGTATCTGCCCAAGTGGTATAAAGTAACAGGAAAGGAAAGGGCAAAGTTGTTGAAACTCTCACTGCTCAGCCCTCTCTGCCATTTTCCATGACATACTAGTGATGCTCTGTTCTGATGAATAACATCAATTTCCATGTTTGCTTTTCTTCTTTTCATCTGGAGTTTCAACTTGTGAACAAACTTGGTGTCCCCAAATTTGCCTATACATGTAATGCACTGTGTGACATGTGTCTGTTGTTTTTGCCATTGTGAAGCATCCAGTGAGTCGAACAGCACCTGTTAGCCTGAGGTCATTTTAAATGAACATTT
Source organism: Uropsilus gracilis (assembly GCA_004024945.1). Taxonomy (NCBI): domain Eukaryota; kingdom Metazoa; phylum Chordata; class Mammalia; order Eulipotyphla; family Talpidae; genus Uropsilus; species Uropsilus gracilis. The sequence goes on along the minus strand of PVHY01005868.1, from coordinate 722 downwards.
TCCAATGAGCCCTGGTTGAAGCAGCAGGCAATGCTGCCAACACACAGAGAGTTGCCAGCAACTTTCTGGGGAGCTTTTACCACATCCAAAGAAGAGCCAGAACTTCAAAACGAGGGAGACTTAAAATGCTTCTTCAGGGTGGAGTTTCTGTTTTCGTCTGAGTCCCACTGACTGACAGAAGGCATTGTTGAAGTTTTGTTTTTATTTCCCCCACATCCTCCAGAACTGAAGTTCTAATGGGAAAAAGTATCTTCAGGGCTGGACCAGGATAGGGAGGTGCTGTCTCAGAGAGGAGTGAAGTTCAGGGTAAGACCTGCCCCCAGGAAAAGTCAGGAGAGTCAGAAGCATCTTCAGATGATGCAGGATCAGGACCTCCAAAAGGAATGCCGGGGTTGGGCTGGCTTCATAGGTGAGGCCCCAAGTTGAAGGATGTGGCTGATAAATTTTTGTTAAAGACTTAAGTGAACAATAGTCACTTGCTTTGGATTTTCGTGCTGGCCTCAGAAGTAGAGAGTCAGCTCAGAGTGAGTACCCTGCGCATTCTTTTTTTCTCAGGACTGGTTGGATAATTTGCTTTGCACAGAGCAAAATGAAATTTTTAAGAAATTATTAAACAAATTATTTTTTGCTCTTTTTTTAATTAAATATTTTATTTGTATATATTTTTACATCTTTGTATTCCCTGGGGATCACCCATCACCCCCCCCATCCCCGACCGCTCT